>CAUYPO010084649.1:0-14409 GCA_963574435.1 Cheirogaleus major | reverse complement strand
AAAAAAAAAAAAAAAAAAAAAAGATCAACTCTTCACCAATAACAAAGGGCTTCTTAGCTTTAGCAATGTGGTTAACCACTAAGAATGATGCTCTCAGTGCAATACATTTGATGAAGTGGTGGCCTTTAATAATTTCTTCTGTTCTTCATTTTTTTTTCTTTTGAAAAACTCCAAAGGCTTGTCTTTTAGTGCAGGGTACTTGGCATACACATGGTGAAGCAGTTTTGAAGGTTTTGTGGCTTGTTGAATAGCCGGTCACCACATATTATACAAAGTGGCTTTGGAGAATGTTAATCACCTATTGCACTGAACCTGTAATTTAAGTAGGACTAAGGAGGTAAAAGACCTCTACAGGGAGAACTATGAAACACTGAGAAAGGAAATAGCAGAGGACGTAAACAAGTGGAAGACCATACCATGTTCGTAGGACTCTGGTATTTCCTTTTAAATGCAACTTACATTTTGTAGGCAGTCTTAGAGTCTCCTGCTGTCTCATCACTGGGTCTTTCCCCCTTTTCAAAGAAGCTCTCTAGCGACATTTGTTTTTCACTTGTTTTTGCTAGGGTTAGCTTGTGGCTTACCAAAACTGTCACTGAGACAAGCGTGGAGTGCAGGAAAGAAGTGCATATGGAAGTGGTAGATAAAATTATAGGTGGGCTATGCACAGACTTAAACAAGTGTTGCATTCTGACTTAAAGCCTGCCACCAGATACAGCTTTACAATTGAAGTAAGATGCTCACTTGCCACTGTAACACCCACCACCAGATGCAGCTTAATTGTCACTTGCCACTCACTGATAGGGTTTTGATATGAGTCTGCAAGCAATTGATTTATTATGGTCTCTGTGCAAACCATATTATGGTCTCATTAGCAAACCTCTCTGTTAATGATAATCTGTATTTTCAGCTGCTTCCTTGCAATAGCATCACCTCCTCAGCTCCACTTCAGATCATCAGGCATTAGATTCTCATAAGAAGCATGCAACCTAGATCCCTCACATGCACAGTTTACAGTAGGGTTCACATTCTTATGAAAACCTAATGCCACTGCTGATTTGACAGGAGGCAGAGCTCAGGCAGTGATGTGAGTGATGGATAGCAGCTGAAAACACAGATGAAGCTTTGCTTGCTCACCTGCCGCTCACCTCCTGCTGTGAGGCCTGGTTCCTAACAGGCCATGGACTAGTACTGGTTCATGGCCCAGGGATTGGGTACTGCAGGATTAAAAGATTTAAACATTAAAGAAAAGAGGAACTGCATATGTGCAAGCATACTAACTTTTTAAATATGTAAACGATGTTAATTTTCTTTGTACATTCTTCCTTCAAGATCATCTTTGGTTCAAAGAATTTGCAAAGGACAATTTGTTCTTTAGACTTTTAAAGGAGATTCTGAAGAAAAAAAATATACCCTTGTTCTGAAATTAGATTTCCTTTTACATGTGTGTTGTTTTATTTGAAGATATGTTCATTCTTTTAACATATGTTCATTTGTAGTAACCTTGTATGTTCATTTTATATAGTTTGCCTTTGAGATTGATATGCTCTGAATTACAAATATCTGCCAATTGGACAAACTTGGCAATGCAGTTTAGGCTTGTCTGTCACTGGAAAATTTAGTTTGTTACAGTTTGGCAAAAACAGAGGGTTTCTCTCACTTGAGTCTCTAGTACTTTTTATTCTCTTACTTGGAATGCAAATAGTAATCCTCAAGAATATAGTTTTTATGTAAAAGAAAACCCTCATAAAATGTAATTAATTTGCTATTAAGTTGAAAATGAATTTTCAAAATTAGAGATTATATGTTCTTTATTATATTGAGCTCCATTTACACACATCAGATTAACTGAGAAGTATCTTATTTTCCTATAATTTTTAGAACTTACTCTCTTGTGATTAATATGTACTCATATAATAATAAGGGTAAATTTTGTATCTAATGATAGTTACTTAATTCAATTTTCTCTAAGAGATATTTTCATTGAACAAAATCTTAAACTCTTGTG
Organism: Cheirogaleus major; assembly: GCA_963574435.1. NCBI lineage: Eukaryota > Metazoa > Chordata > Mammalia > Primates > Cheirogaleidae > Cheirogaleus > Cheirogaleus major. Next base: position 12,404 of record CAUYPO010084649.1, on the reverse strand, counting down.
GTGTGGATTCATGCATAACTATATTGTTCTACAATACAGGGTCATTAAAACAGCCTCAACTCTTTAGAGCCTGCATATCTTTAACAAATCTGTGGCTCCAAAAGTGTTTTTTAGACTAAAGGGCTGCATGACTGCCTGACATTCCTGAGACATTGCTCTTAAATTTACCAAGCAGAAATGCATGTAGACTGCCTATTTTTGGACTAACCATAAATGTTATAAAATAAATGATTAAATTTTACTAAATGTTTAAGTTTTTTAACTTCGGAAAATAGAGTAAACATAATTCTATTGTAAATTGCAAACAATGTGCATTTTGAATGTAATTAGAACTGACAAGAGTAAGAAAACATATTGAAGTGGGTTAAGACAATTTTAGTCTTCTGGGACAAAACTTAATGATGACAACTAAACACAGAGAAGAAAATTTTTTATAAAGTACAGAAGAATCTGCAGTATCAACTTGAATCTGACACCAACAGTTTGTATTATATCTCGAATAAAACATCATCTCTCAATGTAGCTACCACACATCTTCCTCCTGTCTGAACATACCTCACAGGGTTTTGTTTGTTTGTGTCTGAGGTCTTGAACTATTGCTTTCTCCCAGGTACCATACCTTCTTCTTAATATGTACTGCTTGTTCCAGCTCTCATATCTATTTTGTGGATTGGAGGGTTGGAATAATTTCATACAATTGCTCAATACATTGACTTTTGTAATCCCTTCTCCCTCGATAAAGCTCTTTTCAAAATATCAATCAATAAATGACCATTTATTGAGGTAATACTTTTTATGATTATAACAAATGCTATGAAGGTAAGTGTATATTAATAAATGTGTGTGTGATAGTAACTTCAAATATACTGCTTTGCTAATATTTAACACAGTAAACACAATAAATAATTGTTGCATTTGGTGTAATCACATTTTCTGGTATTATCCATCCCCAATATGAATTTCAACTAATAAAATGAGTTTGCATTGGTGAGATAAAAAACATGGTAACCCATGACACAGCTGAATTAAATTATTTCCTGGAAGTGACTACACATCTTAATTTATCTGGAGGAAGTATCATTTTCTTCTGAGGAAATAAGAAATGGACCAATTTCTCTAGAGATTTTCATATTGCAATACCCTTTACTGTTAAGAATATGGTATAGACTCTCTGGAATCAAAGGGCTTAGATATATTCAATATATTTCATTCCACAGGAATTCAGTGAGTGCTTACTGCTTCAAACCCCTACTATCCCTGCTTTGAGGAACAGGAATGGACTCTGATAGTCTCTGCAGAGTCAATTCAAACCTTTGTAATATTAAAGAAACAATTTATTTTCCAGTATAAATGTGTTTTCCTCTTTGTGAATAGGAAACAAATCCCCAAAATACACAAGAAGAAAACAAATAAATAGAGTCTCAAATACTCTAATATCAAGTGCAAATTAAAAATCTCCAAAAGTAGGTGATAATCAAACCATAGGAGGGACTTCAGATATTCCTTAGAGTTGATCAGCTTAAGCCAAAAAAGGCAAAAAACAATGTTACAGTTATTTCCAGGAATGAAAGGAGAAAGGGTCTTCTCAGACAAATATTTGGAAAAGTCTTTGCTAGACTCACTAGCACATTTATTTTACCATTTATAATTTTTACATGTTCATTCAAAATTTAAATATCTTAGTATTGATTAGTAAAACATATGGACACTCTAAGATTTCTATTATATTTCAGTAGTTCAAAGACACAGTAAACACTTGAAATAATAAACCATATCAAAGCTAAGGGTTTATTACTTGAAATTCTTTGAAGAAATTTCAAGAATATTATTCACAAATTTGACATCAAACACATTTATTTTAAAATGCTTTGCAGTACTGAAGGTCATTCCAAATTTTTGGAGGTATTTAAAGACTTTTCCTCATAAATATGATTATTTATATAAAGATATATATAAAAAGTTGAAAATAAAACTCATATTTGAAATTTGTGCAAGTATCCATAAATTATTTATTCTGTAGAGCCCAGTCATAAGTTTTATTCCTCCTTATCTTTTACATAAATGTATATAAAATAAATTCATAAATATATATTGTATATTTTAAAAACAAAAATGAATACTTCAAATGAAATGAATTCTCCTGACTTTTCTAATTTTCTTTATAACAAATAAGAATTTTTAATATAATTTTAAGTAATATAAATAATTGGAAAATACCAATAAATTTGACTACATTACAAAATTACAACTCTCTTTATCAAAATTCACCATTACAATACTGAGAAAGCAAGCGACAGAATGAGAAAAGATATATATAATACATATGAAGGGCAAAATGTTGTGTCCAGATTATATAAAGTATCCCTAACAAAGTACTAGAAACTTTCACACTAATTAATAGAAAATTTATCCAAAGACTTGAACAGGCATTTCCTGGCAAAACATATTGAAATGCCTAATAAACATTAAGAAAGGTACTCAGCCTCATAATCTTTCAGGGAAGTACCAGATAAAAACTTAGTGACATACAGGTACACACTTCGCATTGTGGCCACAGGTAGAACTAGTGGCAGGACGAAGTATTGGCAAGGATGTGAAGTACATAGAATGCTCATGCTCTTCTGATGGAATTGTGAATCAATACAACTACTGTGGCAAACCGGCAATAAATTGAAGATAAGCATAGTGTGTATTCAATACTTTCACTATTATGTACACAGTCATGTGTTGCTTCACAACAGGGATGCATTCTGAGAAATATGCTTTAGGTGACATCACCCTAGTATGATCATCAGAGTATACTTACATAAAACCAGATGGTATAGCCTACTACACACCTAGGGTATATGGTATTTACTACTGTTTCTAACTTACAAACTTATACAACATGGTTCAGCACAGAATACTATAGGCAATTGTAATACAATAGCAAGTAATTATATATCTAAACAAATATACACACAGCAAAGACACAATAAAAATACTACATAATCTTATGGAGCCACCATCATATATAAGATTCATTATTGACCAAACGTTCTTATGCGGTACATGACTGTTCTAAGACCGTATTAAAATATGCAAGTAGACATTCCTTTCTAAAGGTATTTCAAGTGAATTTTTTTAAGTATTTAGTTATGTTAGTGGTTACATTTGTTGTGCTTTCATTTATTACTTCATATTCTACTGACCATAAATACTCTGACCATGAAATACTAGACTGACCTATTGGTTTGCTTTCTGGGACTTTGAGATTGCACTGAATGACACTTCAGACATTTTTCAATAAGCAACATGACTTTCCTAAGCAAATGTTTGTTGGATACTACACAGTCTATCTCTTTACATCTCCTAATTTTTCTCTAAGGCTGCAGAGTTTCTATTTGTTTGGCTATCTCTGTTATGGTATCTATGCCTGCTATTTTTTTATTATTTAAAATATGTTTTATGAGACATGTTTGCAATAAAAAACTACATTTACTAGCATATAAGTTATAACACCTCTGTACATCTCTGATTTCCATCTTTTCCCTTTAAAGGGCTATGTAGCCATTTCTAAGCATAGCATTATCTTTATCCATTAGGTCACCACTTACATCTTATTCTCGTACAGAATTAAAGTGAACTATCTAGTGTCTGCAGGTCTCTGGAGGAGACACACCCTTTCTCTGAGAGGATGAGTAATTATCAATCTGCATCCACATTTGACTTCATGTACCACGAAATATCTAAATCGAACTTTTTGAATGTTTACATTTGATACTTGCACTGTCTTGGTTGAAACCCATCAATGGCATTCTTTTTTTTTTTTTTTTTGATAGCTCAAACAATATTACAACATTACAAAATTAAAACCATTGATAGTAGTTGATTGTTTTAACCTTCATAGTTTTGTAGAGAATTAATCAAAAAATTTTCATATTAAAAATATTACTGTTTAAAATATTTAATTTTATATTATCCTTCTATAACACATATAAGCCTTGTAACATGAAAGACATATACCAAAAAATTGGTATCTAAAAATATGCATCCAGATGGAGAGTTAATTATTCCAGGAAACTAGAATAAGTTAATTAATTTGGTTAAGTATGAAATTTATATGTATTCTTTATGCATTGGATGGCTAAAGTAAAAATAATTGGTTATACAAGGTTACGTTTGGTAGAATAAAATGTATCAATTCTACAGGGAGATATTTCCACCAGTATTTATTTCTAAAGGGAAATTATTATGTGCATGTTCTAAAAGAGACACTAGGAAACATACTGAATGGAATATATCTTAGCTATATTGCAGAAATTACAGCCACTTACCTATAACATGTGTTAGCATTTTTATGAAAACAAATTAATTTAGGAAAAGTACCTAAATTTTGTCTTTACCTCTTAGCAGTCTGTGCAATGACATTGTTTAAAATTTTGAGAAAGAGATTGGGGCCAAGACAGCAGACTAGAAGCAGCCACATATGACGCTCTCAAGGAGAGGATGGAAAGTTGTAAGTGGATCCCACCTATGGATAAACCTTCTTGGAGGGATCGTTGTGAATCATCAGAGAAGCAACGTGAGACATTCAGAGTGAAGGAGAGGGAGACAGGGAGATCTACTTGGCAAGAATGGAAGGTACCTGGAGGAGGCATCCACATGTAGAGAAGGATTGGAGAGGGTCCCGGGCCTCCAAGCTCTGCCTGTGGACACAGCAACCAGAATTGTGAGAGGATCCTATCACTCTGGCAGACTTCCAGACTGGTCAAGGAGCTGCTTGGAGACTGTGCAGTGGCATTATACCAGAGAGCTAACACAGCAGGGCTCCACTGGCTTCTGTTCCCTAGTCACTGCAACTGACACCATTCTGAGCTCTCAGGTCCAGAGCACCAGGTATACACAGGGCTCAGCTTTGCTACAACCATCTCTAAATCACCCTGCCAGCCTGGAGAGAGAAGAGGGAGAGCAGAAGTTATTGCTCACCCTGTGACTAGCTGCTCCCCCACCAGGAAATTCTAACAGAGTTGGCACTGCCTATGCCACCTGAAAAGCCCCATGGCCCCATAACAACAGCCTCAACAAGACCTGCACAGGGAGACAACCCCAGGCCCCACTGGGATGGTCCCATGGCCCAACCCTGTGGATCCAGAGCTACCAGTGAGCACCACAGCCCTGGCCCCAGTGCTCGCTGTGCTCCTGCCCATCCCTGCAGCCCTACTCTCATATACTGCCTGGCAGGTCCTGCCTTCCATGATCAAACACTCACTAGTCCTTCTAGCTGCATTCAGCTATTGCACCTGGACCAAGTGGAGCGAATGTTGGCAGCCCTCACATCTGTGGCACCAACTAGATAGTCTTGCCCAGCAGCCACTGCCACCTCCATGGGGAAACCTGGGCAGAGCAATCTCCTACAATGCCCTCCTCAATGGAGAAGGACTCACCCATCCCCCAGCTCAAGCTTCCAGCATGAGACAGGGACAAATCCACCACTCCACACAAAGATCCTCCAGCACCTGCATGGACTGTGACAGTCAGAGAGAAAACAGGATGACAAGGAACAACTAACATACTGGCTCTCAGTGCATCCACCCATCTCCTGCTGGGCCAATCTTCTGGAGTAGGACAGAAAAGCACCACCTAGGGGCCTCTCTCTCTATTCACTAAGTAGGAGAATTTCCAAAAACAGGAGAATAGGTACACTACAAATCTATCTTCCCTGAGCTGAGAAAAGAGGTTTCAGATGAGAATAAAAAGAACTCAGGCAACATGAAAAAAACAAGCTAGTTTGAAATTCCCAAAGGATCACAATAGAGCTACAACAATGGACCCCAAGCAAAAGGAAATTGCGGAAATGTCAGAAATAGAATACAGAATATGGATAGCAAATAAGATGAATAGGATTGAGGGAAAAGTTGAAAAACAACACAAAGAGCCCCCACAAATATTACAGGAGATGAATGAAAAAAAATGAAAAAGTTATTAAAGAGGTAGACAATATAAGAAAAGATAGAACTTAAAGAAATGGAAGTCATTTAGGGAATTTCAAGATACAGCAGAAAGCTTTGACAATAAGCTAGACCACACAGAAGAAAGAATCTGAGAGCTTGGAGACAAGGCTTTCGAACTAACCCAGTCAGTTAGAGGCAGAAAAAAAAAAAAAAGAAGAATGAAGATTTACTCAGAAAAATATAAGACTATGCAAAACAAGCTAATGTAAGAATTATGGACACCCTTGAGGGAGAAAAAGCAAAAGCAAAAAGCATGGAAAAGCTATTTGAGGAAGTTATTGAGGAAAACTTCCCTGGTATTGCCAGAGATTCAGATATCTAGATACAAGATGGTCATCAAACATCAGGAAGATTCATAGCAAATAGGGCATCTCCAAGACACACACAGTCCTCAACTTTGCCAAAGTCAAAGTGAAGGAGAAAATTCTACAAGCTGCAAGACAAAAGCAACAATGAACCTACAAAGAACAACCCATCAGGTTAACAGCAGACTTCTCAGCAGGAGGTCAAATTATCTCCGTTTGCTCATGATGTGATCTTGTACCTAGAAACTCTAAAAATTCCACCAAGAGACTGCTAGAATGGATAAATAACTTCAGCAAAGTCTCAGGTTACAAAATCAATGTACACAAATCAGGAGCATCTATATAATCTAATAACAGTCAAGCCAAGAGTGAAATCAAGGCTGAATACAATTTACAACAGCTACAAAGAAAATAAAATACTTAGGAATATACTTAATGGAGGAGAACTACAAAACACTTGGTGAAAGAAATTGTAGATGACACAAACAAATGGAAAAATGTCCCATGTTCATAGATCCGTAGAATAAATGTTATTAAAATGTCCATACTGCCCAAAGTGATTTATAGATTCAATGTAATCTCTTTCAAAGTACCAGTGACATATTTCACAGAGATAGAAAACATAATTATTGGCTTCATTTGGAACCAAAAAAGATCCCAAAGAGCCAAAACAATCTTAACTAAAAAGAGCAAATCTGGAGGCATCACATTACTTGAGTTCAAATTATGCTACAAGGTTATAGTAACCAACAGAACATGGCACTATTATAAAAGTAGAGGCATAGATCAATGGAATAGAATAGAGAACCCAGAAATAAAGCCATTACCTGCAACCAACTTATTTTTCACAAAACATACAACAACATACACCAGGGAAAGAAAGCCCTATTCAATAAATGGTTTTGGGAAAACTAGGTAGCCACATGCAGAAGAATGAAATGGGACCACCATTTCTTGCCACATGCAAAAATTAATTCAAGATAGATGACTTAAATATAAGAAACTAAACCATAAAAATTTTAGAATAATATGTAAGGAAAAACTCTTCTACATACTGGCCTAGACATAGAATTTATGAGTAAGACCCCAAAGGCAAATACAGCAATAACAAAATTAAATGAATGAGGCTGAATTAAATTAAACAGCTTTTTCACAGCAAAGGAAATAATCAACAGAGTAAATAGACAACTCACAGAATGAGAGAAAACATTCACAAATTGTACATCCAACAAAGGGTTATTATCCAGAATATACAAACAAACAAACAGCAACAACAGCAAAAAACCCCCAACAAATCAGCAAGGAAAAAAAGAAAACATAAAAAAGGGAGCCAAAGATATGAACAGAAAGTTTTCACAAAACGATAGACAAATGACCAACAAACATATGAAAAAAAAAATACTTAACATCACTAATCATCAGGGAAATGCAAATTAAAACCACAATGAGATATATCACCTTACCCCTGTCAGAAAGGCCATGATTAAAAAGTCAAAAGCAATAGATGCTGGCATGTAGTATATGTAGATAGGAAGGATTGCTTATACACTGTTGGTGGGACTGCAAATTAGTGCAAACTCTATGGTAAAAACTATGTAGATTTCTCATATAAATAAATGTAGATTTATCATTCAATCCAGCAATTCTATTGCTGAAAAGTATTCTCAATTCATAATTGATATATGAAGAAAGTATTAGTGATTAATGACTTCCATTTCTTAAAAATTATCCAAATTGCAAAATTGGACCACTTTTCAGGTCTATCTGGAAATGCTTCAATAAAGAAAACAGCAATAAAATTGAAAATGAGAAGTAATCTATATCCATATTAAGATATTGGAGCCTATGACCATAAATATCAATTTATTTCCTGTCACAACATTGGTCACATAAATACTTGCATCCTGTACCTGTATTATACCCTGTTGAATTTTTATAAACAGCAATTTTGTCTTGTAATATTCATAAAAAATAGTATATGTAGGTGAACATATTTAGTCATATCATATATCCTCTTCTAATCTACTGGAAAAATTTTTAAAAATACATTTTGTGTGAATGAAGAAAACAAAAAACATTAAATTATGTGGATATTTCAGGCAAAATTATATTCTTAGCACATATTTTTATTCTTTATGTATATTTGACAAAATGCCTTTTGAGGGAAAAAATTTGCTACATATTCTGGGCCTTAAAGTGTGAAAAAATAACCAATGTAAATTATATGATATTCTGTCAATCACAGATTTGAACAAAATTCGTGTACATGATTGCTCATTGTAGCATTATTTATAATAGCAAACAATGGAAACAGAATACATGTCCAAATTTGTCAACATGAGAAAATAAACTAGTAAACTATTTAAAGAAAAAAATCAAGTTATAAAAATATATTTGTAATATGATATTAAACTTATTAAAACATGTATGTGAAAATTGTGTTTATGCTGTAATACATCAATATACTGACATGTATTTTACCTTATATCAAAGTTTATATACTATCGTCTAAATATATTTAGACTCGTGTAAGAGTAAAATTAATTCAAGGATAGTGTTTTATATGCATCTTGTTTCTTGTGGTTAAATATGCTCTTTAAAGTTGCTACATTGGATATGTGTATTTATTTCATTTTAAGGAAGAAATTTCTATTTCTAAAATATATTATCAACGAATTGTGCTACATATTTATACCTTCTCCTTTAGAACATTAATTATGACATTGAAGGCTATTAAGAGTATAATTTTATTCCATTATTAGAAGTAGAGATCTTTTTTTCTAAAGCTTTTACTTTGATCAATAGTATTTTTTTCTCTAACTTAAAGGCAAAAACCCCCAACACTTTGCAAAGTGAAAAACTTACCTAAAATAATAGTTTCAAGGAATATAAATCCTTTCTCTGAATAACTATATTTCAAATTTTAATTATGAAGTTTATAAAATGTCATTAACAACTATTAATAACATAGCAATTGACTATAGAGGGAAATTCATTGACATTCTTATACCCATAATAGTCACCAATTGAAAAAAATAATTTCAATAGAAATAATATGTAAAAGCCAAAGATGAATAAGCCTAGGAGAAAAAAGGAAATTGTCTCATCTAATTTATTATTGCATTCATATATTTCATGAGAAGGACCAACAAACCCTTTATGTCAGGGTCCATGTTTTGAATAAATCTAACATAAAAATATATATCTCTTATAAAAATAAGTATTTCATTTTACTGTCATTCTGTAAGTATATGTTAAAGATGTATATACTAATTATAATAAATATCTTATATTCACAAGATTCTCTTCTCAATTGCTTTGAACAAATGCTTGTTTCAGTATCCTTTTGACTGTGTAGAAGTAGGCTTATAAATAAGGAGCATTTTAATTTTAGCTCAAGCAATCATTCTATGTTATATATTAAGCTAGCTTTATAATCTCAGATGTATAAAAATATATCATGCTCTACCTTTCATTGGTTATACAATTAACTTTTATTACAATAGTTGATATTTTCTAATTTTGATAGAGTTGAAATATTTCCCTTATTATTTGGCCAGGAATAATAATTTAGATTATTTACTTACTACATGAATCCTATAAGTTTTTATTATTTTTCAATTTTTTATTTTATTGATCCTTTTTATATCTTTAAATGAACTTTAAAAAATGAACAATTTTAGGTTTACAGAAAAATAGTAAATATATATAGTACAAAGAATTCCCATATATTCCATACCAATTTCTCCCAAAATAACATTTTATATTAGTATGACAAATATATTACAATTAATGAACAAATATTGATACAGTATTATTAACTTAAGTTCATAGTTTATTCTGATTGAATTAGTTATTATCAGATATTGTTTTTCTGTTCTAGGATACTATTTATATTTTTTTATTTTTCTCTTTGCATTTCAGTTTGGATGTTTCTATTGCATTGTGGTAAGTTCATTGATTATTTATTTGGCCATGTAGCATCTTCTGATAAATCCATTGAAGGCATTATTTAATATTGTTTCTGTATTATTTCTACTTTTTAAAATTTCTACGATTACTTTTTTATTCTTTATATAGTGTTTTCATCTCTCTGCTCTAATTAACCGTCTACTCTTATATGTTGTTTTCCATTCAAGTTCTTAATTTATTAATCATTGTTATTTTAAATTCATTGTCTATTCATGTCAAAGTCTGCATCATATCTGAGTCTGGTTATGACAACTGCTTTTTCAAGACAGTACTTTTGCTTGCCGTTTGGAATGCCTCTTATTTTTGTTGAAAGTTGGACATCTTATTTATTATTGAGTACTTGTGGTATTTGTTTTTCCATTCTTGAATACTTCACTTAGGAGAATGGTCTCCAGTTCTATCCAGATTGTTGCAAAAGGTATTAATTCATCCTTTTATGTCTGAGTAGTACTCCATGGTATACATATACCACATTTTATTAATCCATTCACAAATTGATGGGCACTTGAGTTGATTCCACATCTTTGAAATTGTGAATTGTGCTGCAATAAACATTCTAGTGCAGGTGTCTTTTTGATGAAAAGTCTTCACAAAAGGAAGTAAAACTCAGTGGAAATCAACCAGGGGGAGGGAGGAGGAAAGGAGGGGCAAAAGCCTACCTAATGGGTACAATGGACACTATTTGGGTGACAGGCACAACTATAGCTATGACTTAAGCATTACAAAAGGGATTCATGTAACCTAAAACATTTGTAACCCCTTAATGTTTTGAAATTTTTTTAAAAAAAGAAAGTTAGACATCTTGTATTATATACTAGGAGCTCAGATAGACAGGCCTTTATTATGAAGTTTTATATTTATCTGTGTAGGAATTAGACTGTGCTTAATTTGTGGTAACTCTTGATACCAGAAGCTTCAAATTCCTTTAGTATCCTTATTTTTATTTTCTTTTAAATTTGAATTTCTCTAAGTTCTCCTCTGAGAGTCTGTGCCTTGTAACATATTAGCTATAATCTACTGTTATTTTTCTTGGATCCCTCCTGATGTGGTGCTAATATGTGGAAGAGAAAGAGCATCAATAATCCTCTGATTAAATCTCACGTCTTTTATTTTGCCTGTGGCTTGGGGCTGTGAAATTTACAAGCGTTTTTTATTATTATTATTATTTATTTTGCTTGTTTGTTTATGTGTGTGTGTTTGTGTCCCTGTCAGGCTCCCTCCCTGTCTGGAGCATTTCCTTTCTATTTCCATGTCCTGACCTTCTTGACTATGTCTAATTTTGATATTGTTCTTTAGGTGACACAAGAGGGCTGGAGGGTGCTGGAGTAAAAATAATTTCCTTACCCCAGCTGTGATAATTGTTCTGGCAAAATATTTTCCCCTGGAAATTAGGGCTTTGTTTTCCAGAACACTCTTGGTTTTTTTAGTAATTACTCTCCTTCTTCATGTCAAATTCATGGAGATATCTTCTCAGATTTTCGATTTAATACTTGCTAGTAAAACCCACAGATGTATGGGGCACTTATAACAATAGTTATAACTCTCGAGGAGTTATAAAACTCTCGAGGAGTTTTTTACTCTCATGTCAGTTCACATCCAGCCTCCACCAATTTGTCAAAACTAATATTTAAGTATTACTATCACTTGAGGACTTTGGCAAGCTTCTGCTTCAGGTAAGTAGATATTTGCAGTGATTCCTGGATTTGCATAGATTTCAGAGTAGTCAATTTCCTTAGTACTTCTGTTCCTTTTTTTTTTTTTTTTTGGAGACAGAGTCTTGCTGTTGTTGGGGACCGTCCCTGGGTCAGAATGGCCGAGACTCAAAGTCAGCATAATGGGAGCACATTGCTTGTTCTTGTTTCCCGTCTGGCCTTTTCTTCTTTCGTCCAGGAATGAACTTCTTAATGGAAACCCAAGATTCTTCTTTCCCAGCTTCAGCGTCTGAAAATGCTGAATGTTCTACACCAGTCCCAATTGCAGAGTCTTCGTTTTTCTCTTCCAGTTTTGACTTTGATTTTTTTCTTGCGGTAACTAATCTTTTGAAGGACTCCCAGGTGGAAATGCCCTCCCCTTCCGAAGCGCTTCAGGCTTGCTCAGGGGAGGAACTTCCCCGCGCTAGATCGTGTTCTTGGCA
>CAUYPO010084644.1:0-12017 GCA_963574435.1 Cheirogaleus major | reverse complement strand
GTTCCGGAATTTATGGCCATTGATGCAATGCCTGGGTGGTCACGTATGAGGAAGTAATTTTGATTTTTAGGGTACAAAAATAAAACGACTAGTGTGTTTGGCGCTGCAGTCTTGTACTGTCTTTATGTGTGTCCATGTCCTTCTTTGTGTGTTTCTTTGTGTTTTGTGTTCATCCCCTGTCCTGCAAATGGGCCACGACAATTCAGAAAGCATACAGAAACTTTATTTTAATAAATAAACATTATTTTACTGATAAATAAAATTAAAGTTATTTAGTTTGATACTAATAGATGTGAATCATAGGAGTGAGGATGAGGAAAGGAGTGAATTCTAGGATGTATAATTAAAAGGCTAATAACATGATTTGGAATAAATAATATAAAACATAAATCTCTATCAGAGAAAAAAAGAAAAATCTGAGTTAATTTGGGAACTAGAAATGCAAAATTAAATTTAGTTGAAAAAAGTACTGAATGCATATCATGTGTCAACTTCACACCTTGTGTTAGTAATTATAAAGGTAAGTCAGGGCCTCTGATCTTGAAGTGTTGACAGCAAAGAGAGGAGCAATCACAAATATGAATAATTTAAATGGAATTAGATTGTTATTTAGATAATATAATATAAAGGATATCATGGAAAACGCTAAAAGGCCATCCTAGAAGTCTGGGAAATGTTTTAAGAAGTACTTATCCACACAGACTTGAAAGATGCATACGATTTATTCAGGTAAAGAAGGTAGGATGCAGGTATTTGATAAGAGTGTCAAGAAAAAGGCACAGAAAAGGGAAAATACTTGCATTTAGGGAACTCTGAGGAGTTCCATGTTATCAGAGGGAAGAAAACAATATGACATTCAAGCAACAAAGGGCTTTACCATGGAAAGCCTATATTGGATTGTTGTAATTCTGTAAAAATATATAGAAGTACTGGTAATATTTAAATAAAGGATTTACTTAGTCAAATTTTTCTTTCATAATATTCATTCAAATTATGAATGAGAAGCATTTTTAACAAAGGCAAAATAGATAATAAGAATATTAGCTACTATTTACAAATATTATTTTACTTAAAGTTCCTCCCTTTTCTGTTATTATTAACTCCATTTTCCAAATATGTGAATGTATATAATTAACTTGCCCAAGCTCATTAGCACAAATAGGATTCATATTCAGGTTTCTTCTGCCTTCATCCATAGCTTTTGCTCTAAACTCTCTACCAGACTTTCCCTATAAAGCCAGAAATTAAGTGGGAAATTATGGTTGTATTTGAGAGAAATGATAACAACCTTAATATGAGCATAGGTACTATGCATGGAAACAGAGTGACAAAACTGAGAAATCTTGAGGAGTTAAAATCTTAATGGGAAAGAGGAGATTCTGGAATGATTCTGGTTACTCTCCCTAAATAAACTGGGAGCTGCTAAGTAACGGCACTAATGGAAGTAAGGAACACAAGGTGAGGAAGTGCTGAGTCACACTTCAGTCATCTTGAAGCCTACCAGACACCTAAGGAGAAGTGTTCAGTGGACTGTAGATCATAACAGGCTTGCTCCTTTACAACCAACAACAACAGAAACCTTTCAGTGTCTTTATCTTGTAATTGAACATTTTCTGAACACCCTGGCCTTTATTAAAACCCGGCTCTTGCTGCTTCTAGAAGGAATGTGATTATCTCTACTCCTCGCTATCGCTTCAAGAACACTTTTCTACTGTTTTCTTCACAGACCTGTAGTTGTGTTATCCCACCACTATCCATTTGCAGAAGACTTTGATATGTGGCTCACAGCCCTTCCCCCTACCTGACCTTCCCAGGCCCCCATCATTCTAAGTAATTACAACTTTTATTCAAAATGTAATTATTTTTAAATTGAATAAACTTGAAATTTATTTAAAAGTTAATTTCTGAGAATCTAATATAGATGAGGAATTGTTCTTCTTGAAGCTTGGAATATAGCAGTTACAAGGATAAAAAGCTAGACTTGATCTTAAGGGTAATTGAAAGCAATGAAAGGCCTTTTTAAGAGAAGTTACTTGTACACTTTATCCACCATGTATTTAGGAAAAATTACTCTTCCTGCAGTATAGAGTGGATCAAAGTAAGCTGCATTATGGAAAAAAGACAGTTATCAGGAAGTCTGGATGGGCTCATCTCTGGATGTAGAGAAATCACACTGTTGGGTGAAATCATTATTGAATAAGGGCCTAAGGACTATTGTCTTTTTGTGTTGTTGTATTAACTATAGACAAAAAGTCTACTCATTTTCCTTACTTGGAAAATTCTCTACTTCTCACCACACTAACAATAGATGGTTTCATCTTCTAGTTAACATAAAAAAACTGAAATATAATATTAAATATCATGTAACTTATGTTGGTTTGTAACATAAAGAAACATTGCTAGTAATTGTCTATGTAGTCAAGTAAAGTACGTTGTTTGACAACTGGCACCACCAAAATTCATGCCCTAAGAAGATTAACTCCCAATGAACTAAATAGAACAACATGGTGTCATGGAGGATTTTCAAAGCCAGAGAGAGGATAATGGATAAGGATTCTCGGCATGCAATGTTCAAGAATCCAGACACTTTTCTTTTTCTTTTTCCAAACCCAACTAAGTCTAGAAGAATAAGAAAAAGTGTCAAATAGCAGTTTGACTTTGCAAATGAAAGAGCAGCTTTTAAAATATGTGTGCACTTTCCAAAGGCCTACTGGATATTAATCAATCTCTTTTGAAACATCCACACACATGGTAAGTGATCACAGAAGAATGTTGGTGTACATGTGCTTATTTATCATCACATACATACTAACACAGAGAATATTCTATTAATATGTAGTGTGGAGGAATTGGAATTTTAAACCTTATGATTTGGATTTAAGAATTCTTTTTCCATTTACCAAGTTGGAGAATCTAGACAATTTACTTAACTAACTAAGTTAGGAAGAGCTAATTTCAATAACGAATTGAAACAAAAAGTATATAATGACTCAAGCACAGAACTTTACCTATCGCTTGTGACACTGTAACAAGTGAGTGAACATGGAAGGAGTTAGCCTTCCCTCATGCGGTCATTCAGGTAGCAAGACGGCCGAAAGCTCTGTCAGTTTCAAACTATGGCTTCCATTGTTTCCTTGGAAGTTATCTGTTTTAGCTGAAAGGGAAAAATGTTATAGCAAAAGGCTTGTGGAATACTTAATGTAAACCAGAACTGGAAATGACACATATAAGTTCTACACATATGCTCTTATTCTATCAATTCAATTTGATCATGTGTGCACAACTAACTGTATAGGCAGCTGGGAAAAGTACTCAGAAAACCAAACAAAATACAGCAGATAAAGAAACAAACAAAATGAGCATTTGAGTGAGCTGTTGTTAGTCTCTGCCTCACAACCCAGTCTCCTTTTACCCATGTGTAAATCTATGATATTAATTCCTCATGAGAATAGTATGAGTATCAAACTCAGCTAGTATATCTAAGAGTTTGGTACATTATAGTTGCCAAATCGTAGTTGTTTTTACTTTTGCATGTCCTCAAATACACAAATAAAGAAGCCCTTCTTTTAATGGCTGTCACCAATATACTCTCCACTACTAGATCACAGAAATTGAAAAATCATGTTTATAATCACCACATACATTTCCTCTAAGAAAAAATGACATAAATGCTGAAATATGTTGATTCTAATTATGCACAAATCTCCAATTATTTTCTGAGGATATTTCTAATTCTCTTACAATGAAATGCCTTTGGAAAATGTGCATGATTTGGGGGTCTATTTAATTCACTTCTATGCTAGAACATCTTCCTTAGGATAACATGGGAAGTGGAGTTGGTGGGTAGAATGAATCTGCTCTTCCAAACTTCAGGAGATGTAGGGGCTGTGTCATATGAAGTTGATCTTTATGAGGACCTTAAATGTCCAGACTCATTGCCTTTAGTCCAGGAAAATGACATCATCTTGTTGGCTATTTGGCTATATTATATTTATAAAGCTTCTCCAGATGGATAACTGAAAACTAGCCATATCTGATATAATCCAAGCCAATAAAATTTTGGCTTCCTACCTCATAGGTTTGATAAATTTGCTGAAACTCTATCCTCCAAATCACAACAGCTAAGGTCATTGGCTAAGTTATCCTAAACATGATGTTACTCAACACAATCATTTAAAAACACTTAACCATGAAAATGGACCGTTAATAAAGATTTATAACAAAATATTGAAAAAAATTATTTCTGAAGTTTAGTAAATTAATAGCAAAATCAAATTTCTCTACAAAATTCACAGAACCTCTAAAAATATAAACATTCATTTATGAACACAAAGAAGTTCTGCAATCATTAGGTAATATATTTTGGGAAGGAAAACACTAGGGTTATTTTGGTATATATTATCATCAAATTTATGTTTTCTGAGAGAGTAGTATTAAAGTTTGAAGAGGACATTAAATTTGGTAGGCCTATTTTGACAGGATAATCCAAGTTTTTATGTAGTGAGATATACCCAGTGCACATTTGAGAAATAGTTTTTGCTCATAATTTGTTCAGATAGTCATACAATAGAACACTTTCAGGTATCTAGTATCCAAAATTAAATTAGAGACCATTGAGCAAATAGACTGATGCCAGAAATTGATGAAAATAGAGTGAATACATCATGTTTCATAATAATCATTTAGGTCTTAGGTTGAACAAAAATATATTGTTACGATTTCCTTGGAAATGACACCTCATTTCATACCGTTGAATGTACTTCCCTACCTCAATTTCAACATAGTATACAAACGATAATCATTGTATAAGTCACTTTCAGTCATGAAAATAGAAACCAATGTGAATATACTAAGAGAAAAAGTTTAAATACAAAGATGCATATAAAGCTGTTGACAGGGCTGCACAGATAAAGACAATGAAAGCCTTCTGCTAGCACCAGGGATAGCCTAAAAACCCCAAGACACTGCAAATAGTGATCACAGTTCCCTCTGTATTGTGGGAGATTTTCAGGGCAATTTGCTAGGATTGTAATATACTATGCAATTACTTTATTCACTTTACATATTTCAATTAAGTGTTATCTTTCCTATCATCAACATTTCCTTGTATTTTAAGTTAGGCATATTGAGGTATTATGTACATATAATAAAATTCATCATTTTTAATGTATGGATTAGTGAGTTTTGGCGGCTGTTCACAGTCATGTAACACCACCGTAATCAAGACACAGAACTGTTCCATCACTACCAAGAAATTTCCTAGTGCTACCCCTTTAAAGTTGTGCCTACCCACACCACCATCTAAACTCCTGAAAATCTTTAATCTTTTTTTCATCTCTACAGTTTTGTCATTTTGAGAATGTGATATAAATCGAATGTAAACTTTTAGGAATTTTGTTTTTTTCTAATTCAGTCTAATACCCTGGGATTCATCCAACCAAGTTTTTGAGTATAGTAATAGTTTGTTATTTCTATGGGTGACCTGAGATTTTAATCAGAAAAGAAGCTTGAACCATAATGTAATTCAAGTCATAGGTAGCACCTGAATGGAATGTTATTTTATTTTTAAATTTTCATAGCTATCTTATAAATTATGAAGTATACACCTTATATTTAAAATATACCATACAAATATTCAGTGTTTTAGTAACCAAAAGATTTAGTTCATATCCAGACCTGTACACGTCCCATAATTTATGACAATTTTCTTTTAGAGTGCCTAGTTGGTTGGAAAACCAAATCAGTTTTTATAAAAACAGCAGTTGCTTTTTAAAAGCCATGCTCCATGAGGTCTAAAGCAATCCCCCTGGGACCATGCAAATGCATATGGCCAGGAGGAAGATAGGCCTGTATTTAATATTTATATTGGATGCCAGTTCACATTATCATTGATTCTTGTGAAAACTGACACAAAAAGTCTAATTCTAAAAATTCTTGGTTTTTTTTTGATAGCTAACATGAATTTTATTCTTAAAAATAACAATGTTCTGAAAATAAGCTATCATTAATTAAAAAGAAAATCTAAACATAAACTCAAAGACTCCTAAGATAAGTCATTGCAGTTCATTGAATGTCTTCAGGGCCAGATATTTCTGCCACAAGAACAATTTGAGTAAGCGTTGGAAGTCTTCCTGCTTTGAAGCAGTGACCTGCTCACCAAGAAAACCTCTGGGTTTGCTGCTCAAAATATGAGAGGAGCCCAGTTTTACTCAGTGTGGTAAACAGCATAGAAGATAACCCCAAATAATCCCCTAATCATTGTACCAAGGATGTTGGGGCTTGCTATGATTTGAATGTTCCCTCCAAAATTCATGTTATAATTTAACTGTCATTATAACAGTGTAAAGAGGTGGGACCTCTAAGGAGTAATTAGGCCATGAGAGCTCTGCCCTTCTTAATGAATTAATTCTGTTCTTTTAGGAGTGAGTTTGCTGCAAAAGGGCAAGTCAGATTCCTCTCTCTCTCTCCCCAACCCTCTCTCCCTCAGCCTCCTCCTGCCATGTTATAAGGCCCCCACAAGATACTAGCTCCTTGATCTTGAATTTCTCATCCTCTAGAACTGTGGGAAAATAAATTTCTGTTCACTAAAATTTACCCAATCTGTAGTATTTTTTTATAACAGCACAAAAAGGATTTAGGCCATATGACTAACAGCATAAGGCATAAGGCAGAATTAATGGCATGTCATTTCAGAGAGTAGGCCAAAAAAGACTGAAGCTTCTTACTGGGGACTCTCTTATTCCCTCTCCCTCTCTTTCTTTTTCTCTGTCTCTCTGTCGTCAGTCACCCTGTTGGAAGTTAGCGCACATATCATGAGTACATTCAGAGAGCCTACACAGAGGCCTATGTGGCAAGAAACTGAGGTCTCTAGCCAAAAACCAGTGAAAAACTGAAGCCTGCCCATAGCCATGTGAGTGAATTTGGAGTAAGCCCTTAAGACCTTAATGACCACTTGAGTACTACTTCATGACAGACCCTGAGCCAGTATCATCAGGCTAGCTGCTCCAGATTCTTGACCCACAGGAACTATGATGTCATAAATGTAGTTTTAAGCTTCTAAATTCAGGAGTAATTAATTATGTAACAATAGATAACTGGTACATAATTAATAAGTAGTTCATGTAGATTATTATGCAATTGGAATACCCCATAACAACACCATAAAATGCGGGAGTGACTTTGGAAATGTCAGTGGGCAGAAGCTGAAAAAACTATAAGGATTCTGAGGAAAGATATGATGAAAGCTTTAGCTTGAAGAGGTACAAGTGAGAGCTTAAAAGAAAGTGAGAAAATTATTATCAGAAACTACAAAAAAGGAGACTCATGTTAACGAGAGGTAGAACATTCAGCCATGGCTGTTAAACATAGCTGAGACTTACTCAGTATTGAAGATTTACATTCTCTTTAAATGGCTAACAATGCTAAATTAAAACATTGCTTTCAGTCAAAGATCATTTCCAGAGTTCTCACAGGAAAGCATGATCTGAAAATGAAGCTAAAGGTGCAACTGTAAAATTCTTTAAAACCTCAGAAATATCAAAGATATTACCTGTAAGCACTGTTCAGTCAAATAAATGGCTAATGAGTTAAGAATGTGGCTAAAATATTTTATCAGCAACAGAAATTGAAATTGGTGTAATATTGTTAACAGTTTATATGAAAGCCCAGGAAAACCTTTTGACTGGTATTAATATGTCTTTATCCTATAAAATATTCATCTTATGCTTAATTTTAGTACATAACATAATCTACCTCTGCACATATAGCTGTGAACACAAAATCTAGACTCCAACCAATTCTTACTGCATTTTCAACTAACATATTGGACTCTTACTGGGTTTTGTTTTAAAAATCAGTAACTTGTCTCTTTTCATCTTTTCTCTTTTATCTCTCTTACTTTAAACCTATTCACAGTAATTTTGCCATTTTGTTCTCAAAAAAATTGTCTAAATAATATCACTTCTCCACTCAAAATCCTGTAATTATCCCCATTGCACTCAGAGTAAAATCCAAATTAGGAAAAATGACCTAAAGTCTCTACATTATATGGTCCTGCTACTTCCTGATTTCATACCTATTGCTATTTTACACCCAAAGGAGCATATGTTCAATGGGAAATTTCACAGGGACATTGAAGAGAAATAAGAAAGTAACCAGAATAATAAAATGAAATAATAAGAGACTTACAATGATCAGGGAGAATATGTTGAAAGAGAAGGTAGGCAAAGGAGATTCCAAAATATCTAGTTTATATCCCTCCTATTGAGTAGTCCCATCTCTCAACCTGAAACCTATTAATAAACATATTTATTAAACTTTCCATTTGGTGTTTAGTGTCTAATTCTAAAACATAAATGGACAACCAAGGATAGCCAAACACTTGAGAAAAGTCTCCATCAGTAAAGGCAGACACCAAAATAATAATAATAAAATATGAGACAAAAACAGAAGAAAACCTTAAGAAAAAAAATGTATTTTAAGAGCATTAGGAGATGCTACATTTAAATATTGAATAAAGGATTACATGCAAAATGAAAAATAAATGAGTAAGAAAATGTTCTTAGATATTCAAATATGCTGGTTTAGGTTAAAAGAAAACTAATAGAAGAATTAGATGATTTTTAAAAATTCCCTCAAATGATAAACAGATGAAAAAGAGAGAAAAGATTAAAAATATTAGACTATCTGGCCAGAAGATGCATATGTGAGAAGGAATCCGAGAAAGAAAAATTAATAAAAATAAAAATAGAAGAGGAGAAATTACAAAATAAGTCCTGGAGAAAAATTTTCCAATAATATACAATCTCAATTCAAAGAGTCAATCTAGTACTCTGCACCAGTTTAAAAAATGACCTCCCTCAAATATCCTCATGAAATATCAGAAAGTAAGAAATAAGATTAAAAACAAAACCTTTCAATTGTAAGAGAACACAAATGATAGAAATCTGGATAGTATAAAATCACTCAATGGGAGCTCTGAGGATGATTACGGAGAGTGAAGCAGGCCCTTGGAATTCTGAAGGAAAAAGTACAACATGTTAATTTCTTGAACCAGTGTTAGGAACCTATTGGAGAATTAGCTTAAATGTCATATGTAAAGCAAAATAATCTGAGAAATCAAAAGACATGGGACTAAGGAATTTAGAAATCTGAACTCAGAGAGGAGGGAAAATCCTAGGACAATAGCTGTGGAGTGGGACCATGAGATTGGATGAGAAAGAGGCTAGAGAGAGGGGGGAGAAATATTTCTTAGAAAAATTAGAATCTGATAATTGATTTCGTTTGTTTTGAATGTCAAAAAAATGTATTGATAAGTATTTGAAATGTGGGTAAACAACCATATTTTCTTTTGCTAACAAAAGAAATGACAAATGAAATGACTTTTAACTATGGGCAAATTTGATGAAAGTTTATAAGGAAGGAAACACTACTTGACTCAGAAGTGATAAAAGAAAAACTTCAGCACATTTGAATTATAATGAGTTTAAAATTTAAAACTCTTTAACAAAGTTTGAGCCTTCAGCTATGATTCGTGGATGGGGCATCACAAGACCCAAGAGGCTAGCTTTCAGCTGGAAGGAGCAAGAGGGGAAACTTTTAAAAAGTGATTGCAGAACCAAGACAAAGAAAACAATTTTGTTTGGTTAGAGTGGAAAATCCCTAGAGTTGGTGGTTTCTGATTGGTACAGTTTCTAGTTTTAATTTACTATTTACATTGGGCTTTGGTTTGTTCACATAGCATTTTAAAATGCCAGAGTGGCTCTATGTATAATGACCTTCTAATTAGAATTTATTTTTTAATAGAAGTTAAAAATAGTGACATAGTTATAATAATGTAAATATTGATAATGATTTAACCTGAAATCATATGAAATGGCGGGATAGCAGGGAAAGTTGGGAAAGTGTTGTGGTTTGAGAGCAAAATTTTTAATTGCCATAAAAGAAGTCAAAAGTTGATGACTTAAATTAAAACACTAAGTAACAGTAGGCATGAATAAATATCTGTGACTATATGGATAAATACCAGACTGCAACTAAAAACATTGAAGGTATTTTCCTTTAGGGAGAAGTCAAAAATTAAAGTTGGTGGGATAAAAGAGAATTTTCAATTTATTGGCTTTTTAGTATTCTTTGACAGTTTAGCTACTCACATTTTTTAATCTGGTAAAAAACATGAAATTCATTTTAAAAAATCTTTTGAAGATTAAACAAAAAGAATTGTAATGTACTGAATAGTATATCTTTGTATACAAAAAAATTATTGCAACTATGTTAAAACAATTACAAAAAGAAGTTTCAAAAAGTCCATTTTTATTACAGTATCTATTAGATACAGTATATACTGATTTTTTCTGCTATTTTATTGAATGTTCAATGGATATGAACTTGTATACTTTCTTGTGAATAATTTAGGAGTTAAGTTGACTTTAGTATCTCTTAATGATGAAATAAATGTAAAAATTTTAAGCTACTATAATTACATTATCAAAGGGTGATAATATAACTACAGTAGCTCATCTAATTTAGAAACACCCTTTTAACATTAAGATTAAATATAAATGACTCAGTGAGCGAATAAGACTAACAAAAACACAGGAAGAAAATTGGCTCAGTGTTATACATCCCAGTTTGTGTTTCTTGAAAATAATTAATACTTTAAGATATTTTATGTGAAACTGGTGACTAATTGTGCATTTGTATTAGTATTATAATAAGACTTTCAAGGAAAGGAAAATAGAAACAGTTCCCAAATCATCTATAGTTTTGTTTTGGATTTGTTTGTTTGTTTGTTTTAAGAGTTTTGAGTAGAATAAAAGTGAACATTAAAATCTATTTTACATCTCTCAGTGAATCATTAAAAAGAAATGTACTATGATTTAAAATATATAAAACACTATGAAGATAATCAGATTAAGCCACATATATTTTAGCTTCTTCACATTTAATAATTTTTAAATGTGGGTATGTTCATGTTATTCAGTTTAAAATGAGAATATGTGTAATTTCCTAGAAGGACAAACTTTAAGCCTGATAACCACCTGAGAAAAAGAAATATTCCTGTGATATCAACCATCTCCTACTAAGTGCAAAATAATTTGCTGAGATTGTTACCAGTTACTTTTGCCTCCTGGGCAGATAGACACATATCTAGAGTTTTTAAAAGTACTAGAAGAGTCCAAAAGATGCATAAAAACTTTATGAGAAAAGCTAAGCCACTTTATCAAAGTGCCTGATGAAAGTACCACTCTAGGCAGATGGCACTGTTGGAAGCTCGCTCACTCTTGGGGACAAAATTGAAGGCCTGGATGTTTGATATGGCATGCTCTAATTGGGAGAACTCTGTTGCATTGCTTGCTTTGTATATTCCTCTGTGTGTTGAGTTATATTCTTTGTCTCCTTTGCTATTGTCTTTATGTAAATCACAATCACACTCTTTATACCATATAGGTTGGTGACTGATAAAAGTAGAATTAATGCAGTGTTCTCAGGACCTATGGGTCAAAGTGAGTGGGCATAGATGCTAGGAGCAGATGCTTGCCAGGATGGCAGACATATCACACTGGTTCCAGGATACAAGGTGTCTTAATCTGCTAAAGCTGCAACAATAAATTCCATAGACTAGGTGCCATAAACAATAAAAATGTATTTCCCAAATTCTAGAGACTGGGAAATCTAAGATAAAGATGCTGGCCAGGCCGGGCGCGGTGGCTCACGCCTGTAATCCTAGCACTCTGGGAGGCCGAGGTGGGTGGATAGCTCAAGGTCAGGAGTTGGAAACCAGCCTGACCAAGAGCGAGACCCCGTCTCTACTAAAAATAGAAACAAATTAATTGGCCAACTAAAAATATATAGAAAAAATTAGCCGGGCATGGTGGCATATGCCTGTAGTCTCAGCTGCTTGGGAGGCTGAGGCAGAAGGATTGCTTGAGCCCAGGAGCTTGAGGTTGCTGTGAGCTAGGCTGACGCCACAGCACTCACCCTAGCCTGGGCAACAAAGTAAGACTCTGTCTCAAAAA
>CAUYPO010084641.1:0-10152 GCA_963574435.1 Cheirogaleus major | reverse complement strand
ACGACTTAACTATATTTGAATAAATGTAGATTATTATACCTTACTTAAAAAAATAACACATACCCTGAAAATAAGCCCTAGGGTGTCTTCTTGAGGAAAAGTAAATATAAGACCCTGTCTTATTTTCGGGAAAACACAGTACCTACTACTGTGTTACAATTGCCTACAGTGTTTAGTATAGTAACATGCTATAGAGGTTTGTAGCCTAGGAGCAATAGTAGGCTATACCATCTAGGTTTGTTTAAGTACACTCTATGATATACATCTGTCAGAAACTATTCCCATCATTAAGCAACACAGACTATATTATGAAAGATAAAGTTTGAATAAGGACATCAAAGTTCTAATCTAAGTTAAGTGATAATTCTTTTATTTCTGGATGTATTCAATCTTGAATCAGCATTAAGTCTATTTACAGGCTCATTTGCTTTTCAAAGTCTCCATTCTTACTCAACTTCAATAGCACTGAGAGTCTTACTATAGGCCTAGCTTAACTTAAGAAGGACGGGACACTTTTAAGGAGGAAATAGGTAGAACAAAATCCCTGTATCTTCTCCATGATTGGCATAGACAGATTCTTTTAAAACCTTATCATACAGAGTTTTACCTTTTTCATTTTAAAGCTGGAAGTCATAAATTCTTATCATCTGTCTCCATGTTCAAATACTAAGATTGTCACATTGCCGCAGTGCTGGGAGGGAAGGCCCCTTGGGTTATTGTAAAACTAGAAGGTTATGATGTACAGTTTAAGCTAATGAAGGTAGGCTTCCAGTCAGGATGTGGAGTCACTCCCTGCGGTGAGGCCGTTAAATAGCCAGGAATGAGACATGTCTATAATTAGAGAAGCATTAGGCGTGAGTGATCCCAGTGACCAGGGAGCCTGTGCCCAGTGGACTAGTCAGACTGGCTGGCTACCCACCCAGAGCTATTTCCTCCATCATTCAAAGTCAGGAGCAATGTAATGAGAGGTGAACTAGCAAATTCCATTGAGCTGAAACTATTCATTCAAAACATAAATAAATAGGGCTTCTGAAAAATAGGCTTAAACATTGCATATGCTTAGAGCAAAACAAAAACATGGTATCCATTAAAGCAAAAGATTTATAAGGTAAAACAAGGCAAAAGACAAACCTCAAAACTATGAGTAGCAAACCACAGAGTATTATCACATCATTGTTCTTTTGAATCATTCCTAAGGTCTGAAAATAGAAGAGCCAAGAAAGCTGCAACAAGTCATTACATTTTTCTGGAATATATACTTGTTAAAAGTGCAAAAAGTGTCCATTGTCAAAGATCCCAGTGAAATCAGGAAGGCTAACAGGTCCAGAATATTTTGAAAATGTAGGCTCTGGGAAAATGGCAGAAATGCTTGTTTAGCTTCATTGTTTCACAGATGAGGAAATCAAAGCTTCAGAGGAAAAGAAAGCATTACTGTAAATATAGCTATTATTAATTGAAATGCATTATGTGCATTTTTAAACTTTAATTCCCATTCTTTGCCTTATTTGATCCACATACAGTCCAATCTAATGAAGCAGTGACTTACATCCTGTACATGATAACACTCACAGAGAGGATGAGGATGAGTAAATTATAAGTACCCATCTTTGAAACCAGTTGCCTGCCAGGCTCTGTGTTCCTAATAACTATGTATTCCATGCTTTGTCTAATATCTCATCACTACCAGTATTGGTAGAGCCAGTATTAGGACCTAGGTTCCATGGTGTTAGGCCCTGCAAAGTTCTGAATACTTTTAAGTGTATTCATTTGCTTGTAAGTGTGGAAATTCAATGACATTAAGAAAGAAAATTCCCTGTTAGGATTGAGTTTTTCTAGAACCTGTCCACAAGATATCTTAGTAATGTATTAATGTATTTATATATTTTATGTATGTATATATATTTATAAATATATAAAATACATATTCATATATTTTATCTTTTTGTCCATTGCTTTATTCCAATTGCCTAGAACAGTGCCTGGAAAATAGTAAGTGCTTAATAAATATTTGTTAAAATGAATGCTGTTACACACTGCCATAAGACAATGGTGAAGAAATACAAGGATCTTGCAATATGGAACTTGTTTATTGGTTGAGAGAGATATTAAGCAAGCATACAAATACCTAAATGATTTTTAAAAGAAGACTATGAAAAAATAAGACAGGATAATGTGGTTATGTATGACTTTTGGGGGGTAGGGAGAACTTGGGGAAGTTTTTTTGAAGTGTTGACATTTGAGCTGACCCCTGAATATCAAGAAAAAAAAAAGCCATGTAAGGGAAGATCCAGGGAAAGGGAATTGCAGGTAGAGGGAACGGAAAATCAAAGGCTCTAAGGCAGGAGTAATTCTGGTGATTTTGAAGAAGAGAAGGAAGTGTGGCTTGAGCTTAACAGGTAGATGGGAGAGTGGCAGGCATGGAGGGAAAAAAGATAAGCAGAATATGGAAGCCAGTGGTTTCTGGGGCATTTTTAAATTATTGATTACCAGCCTTCAGCCCCCATCCCACTCTTGCCATAACTTTCAGCTGTTTTGGGGCCCCCAGACAAAAGTATTTTTAATTGCTTCAGCTTAAATTCACATGTATTAGGGTTGAAAACCATTGATAAGGGTGGTTATAGGCCAGAGTGGAAAGTGTTTAGTTTGAAAAAGAAGTTAAAGGGAAAGAAAGATAGCAAAGAGTTAAACAAGTCTACCAACTATTTCTCAGCTGTCCACTAGTTCATTCTCAGTGTGGTAACTTAGCCCATGAGACAAACAATATGTGTTCTCCGACTTGTTGCAAATCACTTCTTAATTACTAAAGACTAATAATCTCTATATTTATCAACAACATCCTTGATGCATTATCACTTTTGTTCATAATTTTAAAATTTAGATTTATAATAAACCAAGTTTACCTAGATGAGCTACGTATAAAAATTATGTTTTAAGATGTTTTATAATTTAGGGGACATTCACACACAAGTAAAATTAATTGGAGAATTGTTCAACTCACGAATTTGGCAACTATAGCTAGACAAACCAAGTAACTCAGCCTAATTATTTGTATAGTTTTTTGTTGTTGTTGTTGAATCTATGTATGCATGTAACAGAATAATCTATATGAGCTTCCGATTTTTTCCAGAGGAGCATAGTATTTTCCTATTTATGTTCGTGTTTTCAGTTGTTGCTTGTAACTATAATCTTGTGTTCCCGTTGATTCAATTTTGAAAGTCCTGCTTCATTAGATTGCCCCAAAAAAGCACCTTCAGATATTTAGACTAAAGCATCCTGTGTATTACCAGTCTGATTATCAATTATGGTGAATTTCATATGAGGAAACAGTGATCAACAGTAAACCCACAGAAAATGTAGTCCCCTGGTCTGTCCTTGAATGTGTGTACTTTCCTTCGGGGCAGTCTTAACAGACTTGTCAGGCAGCCCTCCTAATCACTGATGCTTGCTGATACAGCTCACCCAATCACAGTTTATTTCATAGTCCTGTTCCATCAGAAAGAAAAGGACTTTGATTTACTGCTAATTAGAGTAGCCATATTTGCTCAGTCATGGGCAACATTTGGAGTGATGATGTAACCAAAACCCAGGTTTTTTTGATAAGTTGGGACAATTTAATGGAATAGAAAAGGCATTATTTTCCCTCTGAAATACACAATATCACTTCTGTGTCATATAGGAAGACTGAAAATATTGAAGTCACTTTTCTTAGATTATAAAGATTGAGAGACAGACAGGAAATTATTCCAGAATGCTAAATAAATCTGAGGTTTATATTAAAAAAAGTTGTAGGTTTCTGACTCATTGTCAATCAAATCATAAAAAAAATAGGTATAGAATTGCTATCATTCCTCTGAAAGTGTGTTTGCTTGTTTAGCTAGGAATTGGATCAGGCATTACAAGCTGGTTACAAATATAGATTCATTTGAGAAAAAGGGGGAAAGAGGGCATGAAATGTGAATTGTATAGTTCCCAAACATAAGCATTTTAGGATGGACCACAAAGACAGCAACTCAACAACCTTTCAACTGTCTAGGTATAAAAGGCAAAAATTCTGTGGTTAAAAATGCTCTCAGCCATTGTATTTATATCACTCAAAATTCCCAAGGTTACAGGTTGCTGTTTTTAGATATCCTGAATTTCAGTGGTACCAATTTTATCTAATGATTTGGTTTATTTGGATGGGTAGTTTGAGAAGAAGAGAATTAAGTTCCAATAGTTTTACTTAGAAAATAAATGTGAATGTGTTGAAGTTAACTCTAATAATAAATTAGAGGAAGGGTGCATTAGTGTTTCAAAAATCTATATCTATTAGGATTATAGGTACAAGGGAAAAATCACCTATGTTTTTTGATAAATAACAGTGAAATGTGTATTTTTCTCGAGCACATCAAGTTCTCCAATAAATAAAGTGAATTTGGAGTGGTCCACCTAGTAGACCAGCCATGGGCCACAAGGTGATTGTGAAAATTGCACCTGAAGCTCTCAAAATTGTGCTTTAGTTTCTGAAAACTAAATCTATTCCAGAGTGTAGCAATCAGGAGCCTTCAAACAATTCAATCTGTAAGACTTAATACTCAGATCTCAAGCCTCTATTCCACAATGTACCCATTTGCAAAAGCTTGCTGAGCATTTACTGTGTTTAAAATACTTTTATATTTGTGTATGATACAGTCCCTCTGGAAGTTCAGAAAATGAAGTATGTGATTGTAAGTTTGCTTTTTTTTCTTTTTAAATACTGAACCGAATAGCCACAGAGTATAGCTAGTAGTAAACATGTATATACACATATATACATATATAAAAAAATATACACACAAAACATACACACACATATGTATATATAATTCCTGAAAAAATCTATTTTTAATAGATTAGAATACAGTTGAGATTTGTTCCAATACAGAGAGGGAACAATTTTTATTTAGGGCTACCTTCTTTCTGACAGAGTAAATGTAGCATGCAAAAGTTTTTAACTTGCTAAATAAGATGGAAAAATCTCTGACGTTGAGATTTGCCAGTCTCAAACTTTTCCACAAAAATACCCATAATTGGTACCCAGAATAGAAGAAACTTCTGCTCCTGAAGTGGCTGTTTATCCTAAAACCAGACTCTCAAGATTTAATGTTTTGAAGGCTCAAATTTTTAAAACTGTGTCTGGATTTTGTATGCTATTCAAATATTATATTTATTTTGTCTTAATATATTTTCTACCAAGTGACAGAGTAAAATTGACCCTCAATGAAGATGTGCCATCATGTTGGGCCTGGCATACCTTCTGGCCCAGAATAAAATACCTTTTAAAAGTATGTACATCCCACTTGTAAAGCAATTCATTAAAGATAGTGGTATTAGACTGATGCAACATTTTTTTCCATAAAAATAATGTACTCTATAAAATTAAGACTATTTTTATAGCATTTATTGAAGGAAAAAAAAGTAGTTCCTATTGGCTTTTTTAAGGTCAACCCAAGACTAGAAACTGAAAAACTTGAAGTTGTAACCAAACCCACACTTGTTATATGACCTTGAACAAGCCAAGCAGGCTGTGGCCATGATTATGTATACAAACCGCCTACATGGGATGTCATGTGAAGGTCAATGTGTTTATGCCAGCTGTTTTTGTTATACATGCCGAATGCCACAGAGTTGTTCTGGGTACAGCAGGCAGAGTGGATGCTAGCACAACTATAATGAACAGACGGCCAGAAACAGGCTGATTATGTAGACCGAATACACAGTTGAAACAATTATGAGCATGAATCAAGTAAACAAACATCTTTTTTACAAAGACTCTAATAGTCTGGATGAACTATACAATTGATTATATAATCAAAGGAATTGTTGGAAATCCCAGTATAGATTGTTTTACGGATAGGGCATTCCTGCCAACTAACATGTATTTATTTTAAATTAAAACAATATATGATAGTAAAGCCTAAAGCATATTACATGATTACTTTAATAAACTTTTAGTTCTCAATAAATTAATATGATAAATTATATAAGATCTGCATTCTTAAAGGAAAGGAAAAGCACTTAAGCTTATTAGTGCATTTCCTCAGTAAGGTAAATGCATTTATCTTTTTAATTTTGTTTGCAACCTATATATCATTACATTTTAGTTTGACCTAAAAACATGATGCAAGTCAAGAACTCCAGTGGAGCTGTAGAATCTGTAGAACCTGACCCAGAAATTCTAGTCATGCCCAATGGTAATTACTGCCTACAGCCTTTGGCTCTTGTCAAGTCATGAGGTCTGAGGTTACAGCTTCATAATGTCAAATAAATGGCAGAATTAGCTGGCTCAGTAAAGGATAACTGGCTCAGTAAAGGAAAAAAATTAGGCAAAGTAATCTGTTTGTAATTTCATTTCTTTCTCTTGTAGTAACATCATAATATCATTTTGATAGTACACACTGAGAAAAATGACAGCTATGAAAATTGATACTAGCATTCAGTATTAGAATTGGAGGAGACTTTGATGAAATCTCATGCAAATAAAAAACCTTGTTAATAAATGGAAGTTCTTAGTAAAATATATAAGGCCATATTGTACTCATTTCTACAAACATTATATTCAAATTTTCCTTTCTCACTAATGTATTGAGGTATTAATATCTACATTTTTTGAATGATTTTATCAAAGTTAATGTTCCTAGTGAATATCAGAGATAATTAGATCCCTGGTTTTCAATATCTTTTTTTCAGTCTGTATACTTATTATTATTAATTTTATTTATAGAAATGCCTTTTTTATTACATATGTTTAAGGTGCACAACATGATGTTTTGATATCCATATAAATAGTGAAATGACTATTATAGGCAAACAAATTAACATATTCATCTTCCATAGTTATATTTTATTGTGTGTATTTGTGTATTAACAGCACCTAAAATCTACTCTTAGCAAATTTTAAATACGATATTATTCAATGTTATTTATACATTATGTAAAAATGAAGGCCAAGGATAGCACATATACACAAATACACACATACACACACACAGTGACTAGGATAACTATTAGGATGATCATATAATTTATCATCAAACCGGGACAATTTCAGTAATGAGGACTGCTATCTTATATCAGGACATCAAGCATACACAAGGTTTGTCTAGAGTTAACAGATGCACTAGTTCATCCTAGAAAGGATCAGAATAACTTCGTGCATAGACAATAAGGGAGGGAGTTATCAGCTTGCTTTATAATCACAGAATATGTGATGTTTCACAAACCGAAACACAGTCATTCCTCCTACAGTCAACCAATACTTGAAAAAACAATAAAAAATAGCAATGCAACAATAAAAAATAAATACAAACAAAAAGCAATACAGTATAACAACTATATAACTTTACATTTTATTAGGTAATATAAGTAATCGAAAGATTATTTAAAGTATACAGGAGGATGTGAGTGGGTAATATGCAAATATTATGCCTTTTTATATGAGACTTGAGCATCCCTGTATTTTACTATTTGCAGAGGGTCCTGGACCCAATCCTCTGTGGATACCAAGGGATGACAATATACTCTCTGCCCTGTCTCACTAACAGCAGAGAGCATATTCCAGGCTGAATATGGAGGAGATGCTCACGTATAATGTGATTGAATGTAGGGAACACAGAGCAGTCTAATCTAATAAATTAAAGTCGAAAGTCTAAGAATAGGGAAAGACCAGGAAAGTAAATTGATTCATAACAGCTTTGTTAAATTTTTAAATCACAAGGCAAAGTTCTTGGAACGATTCAATTTTTAACAAAAGTTTTGACTAAAACTGAATTAAAACCATAAATTAATTTTGCTGATTCAATTATGACTATCTAAGTCTATCATTTTTCAACAGATTTGGATTCACAGCTTAGGATAAGTATATATTTTTCTTTTTCTGAATTATAAACTAGAACTTTTTCTTATTAGATTTATTATGAATCACATCAGAAAAACAAATTCTACAAGGTGATTTTATTCATTCGTTTGCATGACACTTCAACCCAAAAGGTGGTGTAATTACTGTATTTGTTAAAAGGGTAACAAGAAAAGAAATTTTCTTATTTTTTCTTTCATTCAACAAATATTCATCACAGTGATTCTCAGGCATTAGCGTAAGAAAGAATCACCTGGAGACCTTGCCAAAACAAACAGCTGGATCCGAACCCCAGAGTTTCAGATTCAGTAGACTGTGGTGGGCCCTAGGAGCTGGCATTACTAACATGTTTTTGAAAAGTTTCCGGGTTATTCTGATGCTGCTGGGCACCACGTTTTGAGAACCACCAATATATTGAACATGCACTATTTGCCAAGTGCTATGTGCTGGAGATACGGCAGCAAACAGCAAAACAGACAAAAATTCCTGCGCTCATGGACCTTACATTCTAGTGGAGTGAGATAGACAGGAAATGGAGCTTATGCCAAAGAGGGTGATCAGGGAGGCCTTACTCAGAAGGTGAGATTTGACCATAGGCCTTAAACAGCTGGAGAGTAAATCAGAGATATCTGGAGGAACAGTAAGTTCAAGTGCCCTAAGGCTGAAGAACACTGGCCAAGTTCAAAGAACATGAGGAAGGTCAGGATGGCTCGATGGACAGAGAGCACAAAAGGAAACAAGCCGGAGAGGCGATGGGAGAACCAGTTCAAGCCATTGAGAAGTGATTTTGGCTTTTATTGGGAGTGACTTGGGAAGCTGTGGGTGAATTCTGAGCAGAGAAAAAGACATTAGCTAATTTGCATTTTTAAAGAATTGCTGGGGCTACTAGGATTAAAATAAGAGACTTCAAGAAAGAGGTGTTGGGAGTCATCAATATGTTAATGTCACTTAAAGCTGTGAAATTGATGAGCTCACCAAAAAAAAAAAAAAATGAGTATATCTTAAGAAGAGAAGTAGTCCAAAAACTGGCTCTGGGGAAATTCAACTTTAGAGGTCAAGGAGATAAAATAAGAGATCAGTAAAAATGCTGAGAAGGAGCAGCCATGAAGTAGGATGAAAACCAGCAGAGGGCATGATTCTGAAAGCCAGGTGAAGAAAGTGGATCACAAGGAAGGAGTTCATCAGCTGCTGATAGATCAAGTAAGATGAGTAATGAAAACACTCCAGGTTCACATAGGCAAGCTGGAGGAAATGGTGGTGTTGACAAGAGCTGTTCAGTGGAGTGGTGGAGATTGAAAGTTTGGCTGGAGTGTTTTCATGTGAGGATGAGTGGAGAGCTCTTAGAGACAGAGGAGGCTCAGGCAACTCATTTGAGGAGTTTTACTGTTGTAAAAAAAAAAGAAGAGATATGGATGGCTACTGAAGTAAAATGTGAGATCAAAGGAGGGTTTTTGCTTTTCTAAGATGAGAGAAAGTATTGACAAATTTGAGGTTGATGGTTATGTTCCAGTAGAGATAGAAAAACTGATGTAAGAGAAACAGTAGATAATACTGAAGTGATACACTTGAGGAAGAGGAAAGGGCTGGGAACTTCTGCCCAGGAAGAAGGTTCAATGTCATATTGAAAAGTTGACAGTAATGAGAAGGAAGGCAGAGTATATGGGTACAGATTCAGGTGAATGGATAGATGTGGTGGTGGGTATCTCAGTAAAAGAAGTAAGGTCACCAGTTGAGAAAGAAAATAAGAAAGAGGTGTTGGGGCGTAAGGGGAGATAAGAATGTTTAAATATCCTCCAACTGAGAAAGAGAAGGAAAGAGAGATACAGGGATACAGAGATAGAGAGAAAGAGAGAGAGATTGGGTGGACTGAGAAATGTAGTAGGCTTGCTAGCATAACTAATGAAATCAATCATATATTGTGAAAATATTATTTCACTTAAAATCCCCTGGTGTTTTCCCCAATATTTGTAGAGCTACTAATCAAAACAATGTGTGTGTTCCTCAGATCTTTATTATTAGAAATTTGTTTTAAAAAATGAGGGCTATTTGTTGGGTTTGTCAATGAGTCTACTCATATGGGCAGGCATGCATTGAGCTGGGTTTCAGGATAAGTTGTGATCAAATTTGCTACTGTATTCTTGCCTTATGAAATTTATTATAACATAACTATGTGATGGAAAAGTATTATTTATATCCCTCTGTTTGTTTTGAAAACTTCAAAAATGTGTCTCAGCTGAGGTGAGATGGTATTAATTGGATAGAAATTTTCATGGAAAAGC
>CAUYPO010084640.1:0-22214 GCA_963574435.1 Cheirogaleus major | reverse complement strand
TAAGATTTCAACCAAACTTTCTTTAACACTTAACACTGCTAACCTAATAACTTCTGATTTCCAAATCTGCTAGCTGACTTTTCATCACTGTTCAATAAAATTTTTTTTTTTTTTTTTTTTTGAGATAGAGTCTTACTCTGTTGCCTGGGCTAGAGTGCCGTGGCATCAGCCTAGTTTACAGCAACCTCAAACTCCTGGGCTCAAGCGATCCTCCTGCCTCAGCCTCCCGAGTAGCTGGGACTACAGGCATGTGCCACCATGCCCGGCTAATTTTTTCTATATATTTTTAGTTGGCCAATTAATTGCTTTCTATTTTTAGTAGTAGAGACGGGGTCTCGCTCTTGCTCAGGCTGGTTTCGAACTCTTGACCTTGAGCGATCCACCCGCCTCAGCCTCCCGGAGTGCTAGGATTACAGGCCTGAGCCACCACACCCGGCCAGATCTTGGTTTTTAAAACACCTTCCTCCACTAAAGGAACTAGAACTCCTTGGAGAAATGGTCCATTCCAGGGTTGCAGCAGGGCAAGTAAAAAACGAGCTAAGAACATCTTACTGTAGGCTTAAAGTGCTTACAATAAGTGCTCAAGTACTTAAAATGGGACCATTTAAAAAGACATTAGAGCTGGGTTGAAGTAGTGGGCCCTGGCCAAATCCAGGACATGCTGATATCAAAATAACTAATGACAGTAATGGATTATAACTCACTGAATAAAATAAACATCTATGAGTCAACATGAACCTAAAGAAATCAACAATAAAGAAGGAAAAAGTTCTTCTTTACAATAAAACCCCAACTCATCAATATAGAAGGAATGTCTGAGTTTGAAAGTCATCAAAGATTACCAAAACTAATCGGTGACAGTGTAATAAAGAACAGGACATTTATACAGTCTCAAACAATCTCCCCACAAATTACTTCTTGATTTCAAGGGGGAAAAGTAGCAACTTTATAGTGCAGAAACATGGCAGATACTACCTTAATCAAATGATCAAAGTTAACCTCATCAGTATGAGATCAAATTGATTTCATGTGCCTCAGATAGGATGAACTGAGAACAACATTACTTTAGTGGTAATTCCACCAAAAATGCATGATCTTAATCTAATCATGTGGAAACATCAGATAAAGCCAAATTGAGGGACATTTCACAAAAAAACCTGACCTATACTCTTTGAAAATGTCAAGGTCAAAAAAAGAGAAAGGCAGGCTAAGGAACTGTTGCAGACTGAAAGAGTTTAAATAGCCATGAAAACTAAATTCAATGCATGATCCCATATTGGATCCTGGACCATGAAAACAGCTATAAAAGATCTAATTGAGACAACTGTTGAGATTTGACTTTGGACTGTGTATCAGACTTTATTGTATCAATGTTCAATTTCCTGATAATTGTATTATGGTTATGAAAAACACTGGCCTTAGGAAACATGTATTGAAGTATTTAGGGGGAAAAAATAAATAGACAGAATTATAAAGCAAGTGGGGCAATAATGGTTTATCTGAGTAAAGCGTATATGAGAATTTCTTTTACTCTTCTTACAAATTTTCTGTAAGTTTGAAGTTATATTAAAATAAAAAAATTACAAAAAAGTTCAGAAAGATAGATGGGTATGTACATATTCAGAGTTAGAAAAATTACTTCCCACCCAGCACCCCCTATTTTTACCCCTTCAAATCATGCAAAATGATTTAAATATTTAAATATGCAGAGAAAATAGAAATTTTTGGTTAAAAAATTGTTTACAGAACAAATCCTCCCATTCAATAAAAATACCAAAAGGAGAATCATGGTCATTTATAGTAATTTGAAAGATCATCACTTACTGGTTCAATAAACTATGGGTTGAACGTCCTTAATCTGAAAATCAATCTGAAATACTTCTGGTCCCAAGCATTTTAGATAAGAGATACTCAAACTGTATTAGAATTGATCAAGGAACTGAACTATTTAATTTTCAGCAGGGTTCTACAAAGGCAGAAAAAGATATGAAACAGATTGTAACATATAACTAACAAGATATGAACTACTACTTCATGAAGCGGGAAAATAACTAGAAGTTCTGGGCCTTCTAAAAACATGACAACAAAGGCCAAAAGGACTTCAAAGAAACACTGTCCTATTACCACTATAAAATCCACATGGCTCATTTTGATTAGACTAAAGTAGCATGCAAAGCAGAAAATAAAACATTATTCCCCAAAGGGTGCTAGAGCAATCGTCAGCCAAAAGCTTCAGTCAGGACTCTTCTTTTGCATGTGGCAGGGGAGGAAATGCATTTCTGAAAGAAGTGAGCACTCTACCATCATGAAAGATGTATTCTATTATTTACAAAATGGTCAAGATGTCCAAAGGAGGAAAACAAAACAAACACTTCAAGTGACCCAACCTTCTATAACCCAAACCTAGTAAGTTCATCATGCTACAACTTCAAAGACACACTTTTTTTAAAGGCTAAGTAAGACGGTGGAAATAAAAAGAAAACTTGAGTAGGAAAAGATCAAGAACTGGTGTAAAGCTAAAGCAGACCTGCTTCCTCATCCTCCTCCTCCTCTTCCTCATCATCGGAAGTTGATGACAAGGGAGTTGGTGCGGAGCTAGCTTGATTATTAACATAGTCACCATACTGCATGCCTGTAAAGTGGAAAGCACAAACACAAGAGTCAAACCAACAGGAAAGATGAAAAATAAAATTTTGACATTGCATTAAAAGTGAGAAAAAACTCTGACATTCCAAAGAACATCCCAGCATGCAATATTAATATTAGCAAATTTATTACCAAAACTAGAACCGCTAGAAAATCTCTGCAAAGCTGTTTAGTAAAAGCAGCTTTAATATGACCTGGTTTAAGTGCGAAAAAGTACCATGTATCACACTGATATTTAGAAAACTGTAACAAAGTTTTCCAGAAATTTTACTGAGCTCTATAAACGTTTACCTTTTTTGAATTTAGGGCCCTTGCGGCATACTTCCTTTGGCACTGCGCATTCTTGGTAGGCAGTGATCATTTCTACTCACTGAATCTGTACAGCACACAAAACACGCACAGAAACTTGGCACCTCCCTCCGCTAATGCCACCTTGATGGTAACTCAGTTCCCATAACGGAAAAAGAATGACAGTTAAAGAACTGTATTCAGTATAGTTCTCTGCTCACAGAAGATACTTCAAATTAAAAAAAAAGAAAAGAAAAAGCAAGTTTATTAACTGTGGCCCTACAATTCAGAAAACTAAATTTTCTGAAACAGCCAGTCACCTTAGCATCATCCTATTGCCTACGTGTGAGTCTGAAGTAGGCAAATGAGACTGGTGCTTTGTGCGAGATACACCCGACAGAAGGCCAATTCTGGGGAAAAGGCACAGTAACTGGTACTAGTAACTGCATAATACTTCCCTCAAAAAAAAATTTGATTGGTTATTTCTATTACTTAATCTGGTAGAATCAGGACTTAAAACATTAACATCCACACAATTTCTAAGAGGGAAAATAAAAAAAAAAACCTTAATTAAAAATGAACACACTACATAATTAAAATCCTTGTAGGAAAATCTTACAGCTCTACTTCGAAATAAAGAAAAAAGAAAACCCAGAAGCAGTGGGGATTTTCGAGAACACTTCACACCCCTGGAAGTAGATAAAGCCCTGCCCACCAGAGTCACAAGGGAGGGCTCTTATGTTCTCCTCATTGTTTTCTTCACATGACCTTTTGGATTAGCAGGGATAAACAACTCATTTCTATAGTAAGAAAAAACCTATTAAAGAGTAAAATTTGAGTTTAGATGAGAAGCAAAGGTTAAACTGTAGATAAGTGAAGCTTTAATCTTCCAACTATGACTAAAAAAGTCACAGAAAAATCTGCTAGCTTTGTTGAAACATCTTTAAATAAGTAGGTAAAATAGCAGTTGCCACAAATTCATCTGAGAAAGTAAAAATCACTGTAAAATAGGTACAGGCAATACAAAAAACAAACTTGATACCTTGAAAGACCAAATTCAGAGTGGCATGTTCCTCTAACAAAAGCCTAATAAAAATGAAAAATTGACTAATATTAGACCTTGAGTTAAACAAACTAGAAGTTTATGACAAGATAGGTTAACAGTAAAAAGGTTTTATTGAAAAGAAATTCTTCTTCAATTTAAGAACTTGTTTAAAAATGAAGTACTTTTCCAAACACAATTAGCACTGCACTTTCAAAAGCACACATATATGTAAGTATATAATAGAAAGAAACAAAAAATTCGATTTATTGTGCTGAGCTAAGCAAGGTCAATGAGGAGGAGAAAAATCAGAAGAGAATCCATTCTTTTCATGACTGACTATGCAGGTTGTTGACTCTGACTAATCAAAGGAGCCAAAGTACAGGGCATGTTTATGTGTGCTATAAAATAGATATTTTCTTCTCTTTCTCCACAATTACTGAATGAGACCAGATTTCACTTATTAGAAAAATAGCCAATGCTTAATTGTAAACAAATGAGATGGCTATATAATGATAAAAAATTCATAATGCAAGCACTAAATGCATAAGAACAAAGCTATGAATAAGACAGACTAGAGTAATATTATTTATTGTGGTTGTCAATGAACTATATTAACAGAATGTCACACAACATACCTAAATTTTCCTTTCCTGAAAAAAGGTACAATTTGCTTTGTGAAGAGTTTTTGGGTTTTTTTAAATTATGTATTCATTTTGGGAATGTTGGCTTTTTTTTTTTTTTTTTTTGAGACAGAAGCTTGCTCTGTTGCCCCGGCTAGAGTGCCGTGGCGTCAGCCCAGCTCACAGCAACCTCAAACTCCTGGGCTCAAGTAATCCTCCTGCCTCGGCCTCCCGAGTAGCTGGGACTACAGGCGCATGCCACCATGCCTGGCTAATTTTTCTGTTTTTTGTAGAGATTGGGTCTTGCTCT
This sequence comes from Cheirogaleus major, assembly GCA_963574435.1. Taxonomy (NCBI): domain Eukaryota; kingdom Metazoa; phylum Chordata; class Mammalia; order Primates; family Cheirogaleidae; genus Cheirogaleus; species Cheirogaleus major. Next base: position 17,305 of record CAUYPO010084640.1, on the reverse strand, counting down.
TGCTCAGGCTGGTCTCGAACTGCTGGGCTCAAGCGATCCTCCCGCCTTGGCTTCCCAGAGTGCTAGGATTACAGGCATGAGCCACCGCGCCCCACCTGTTTTGAAAACTGCTGGAGATTAAAGTGTCAATATTTAAGCCCTTCTCCAGCTAAGACTCTTAATGAGCTCAGAATTTAGCCTACAATTGTTCTTCAAGTAAACTCTGTTAAATGCTTGGGAATATTGATTTGACAAGAATGTGACATTTTAGTTAATTCACAGAGGAATGGTAAGAGCTCCAGAATAATAATTATTCCATATTTAAGTGCCCTGCTCTAGGTGAGGGATAGCACATGCAGACTACAGCAAATGGAGAACTGCAGCCAGAAAGGGCTGACAGCCACGTCATCTATTCTGGGATGGGCAAATGGTTATGAGCACTTCCTGAAGTGCCTCGATTCAGACTCTCTTTAAGAGCCAGAATCTATGTATGAGATTCACACGTCAAATATATGAAGTGGTGGAATATAACATCCTCTCCCCGAGCTCAGCCTGAAACCCCCTGGAGAAATGTGCATGGAGTACCAACTACCTGCCACCAAACCCACTGCTGCCACCAAACGCGGAGGGAATGTTAGATCCTGATGTATTCTGTCTTAACCAGTACTTCCAAGGTATGAATCTAGTGAACAAAGAGGAAAGAAACACTTTATAGAAGCTAACATGATGGGAAGCTCTGCTATTATTTTAAAAAGGACATTTGGTTTAAACTACTTTCCATTAAAGCACCTTCAGGCAAAACTTTCCAGTAGACCATCTCCTTGGGGCTGTTTCATAAAAGATATCTTCACAGTTCCCTAGATACAGCTATACCGGGAATAAATCAAACTAACCACAAATCCCTTGTGGAGGTTAGATTTTTTTTAAATTCAGGAGTTCAGACTTTTGAGCAACTATTACCTTTCCCAAGCTGGAAACTATACGTATATACTAGATAACTCCTCAAGGGTCCCCACGAAAGAATGGTTTTAAGGGAATCAATTTTCAGATATCAGTTTCCATAAGTACTCTTTCCTAAACTTTATCCACCTAAAAAAGTGCCTGTGTTAACAAAAGCCTTTCTCTCACTTTGCAAAGGAAACATACAAACTCAACTCATCCTAAACCTTACTATGACACATTCCTCTAATGTACACAAATCTCACAGGTGCTCAAGGGAAAGTTTCCTCCGTCTTCAAATGATTATTCAAAGTACCCTAAATGTATAGACTTTCTTTTGCTTTGACAGACATGTTTCAGTTAAGGATAAAATATGCTATTAATAGAAACAGGATTGGTTCTCAGTGACATATTCTTAGTTCAGAAAAATGAAAAGTAGGATGGTAGGAGTAATGATAAATTCATTTAATTAAATGATTTTGCCTTTAGGCAGACTCTGACCACTACTGTTAGAGAACCCACTGCTTTTGAAAGAGTCCTGTGAGAATGAAGGAAAAGCAACACGAAATACTGAACAGAGAGAGCAAGCACGACACTGTTCGTGACGACGGGGACTGTGGATTCAATTCCATATTCTGTCACTTATACTGGTGTGTCCTTGAGCAAGTTATTGATCTCTGTTCTTCACCTTTCATCATCTACAAAATGGGGTATTACTTCAAATGGTTGTTGTGAGGATTAAATGAGTTAATATATCTCAAATGCGTAGAATGGTGCTTGACATATTAACATATTAAATGCTAAATAAGTGTTAGCTGTTATCATTATACTATAAAAACATGTTTTGTGTATATTTAATTAAAAACAGGCCAGGTGCGGTGGCTCGCGCCTGTAATCCTAGCACTCTGGGAGGCTGAGGCAAGAGGATTGCTCAAGGTCAGGAGTTCAAAACCAGCCTGAGCAAGAGCGAGACCTCGTCTCTACTAAAAATAGAAAGAAATTAATTGGCCAACTAAAAATATATAGAAAAAATTAGCCAGGCATGGTGGCACATGCCTGTAGTCCCAGCTACTTGGGAGGCTGACGCAGAAGGATTGCTTGAGCCCAGGAGTTTGAGGTTGCTGTGAGCTAGGCTGACGCCATGGCACTCTAGCCAGGGCAACAGAGTGAGACTCTGTCTCAAAAAAAAAAAGAATAAGATTCTTTTGCAGAAATAGAAAAATCTATCCTAAAATTCATATGGAATCTCAAGGGAATAGCCAAAACAATCTTGAAAAAATATAAAGTAAAGGTCTCATACTTCCTGACTTCAAAACTTACCACAAAGCTACAGTAATCAAAATAGTATGGTACCGACATAAAGACAAATATATAGACCAAAAGAATAAAATAAAGAGCGAAGAAATAAATACTCACATACACGGTCAAAAGATTTTCAGTTAGAGTCCAAGACAATTCAAGGAAGAAAGGACAGTGTTTTCAACAAGTCATAATTGGAAAACTTGGTATCTACATGCAAAAGAACGAAGTTGTGTCCTTACCTTAGCATACATAAAAATTAACTCAAACTGAATCAAAGCTTTAAATATAGCAGCTAAAACTATAAAACTCTTAAAAATATAAAGGAAAAGAAAAGCTTCGTGACACTGGATTTTGGGAATAATTTCTTGGATATGACATCTTTGTTGCACAAGCAACAAAAGACAAAATGGACTTCATCAAAATTTTAAAATTTTGTGCATCAAAGGACACTATCAATAGAGTGAAAAGGCAACACGTGGAGTGGGAGAAAATATATGCAAATTATCATATAAGAGATTAATATTCAGAATATATAAATAACTTTAACAAATCAACAACAAACCACCCGATTCAAGAACGGGCAAAAGATTTGAACAGACATTTCTCCAAATATTAACCAGATACACAACTGGCCAGGGAGCACAGAAAAGATGTACAATATCACTAATCAACAGGAAAATACAAATCAAAACCACAGCATGATACCACTTCATACTCATTAGGAAATTATAAAAAGCAAATCAAAACAAAAACAGAAAATAAATGTTGGCAAGGATAAGGAGAAATTGGAACCTTTGCACATTGCTAGTGGAAATGTAAAATGGTACAGCTGCCATGGAAAACAGTATGGTGATTCCTCAAAAAAAAAAAAGAAAAATAGAATTACCATATGATCCAGCAATTCCACTTCTGAATATATAGCTAAAAGAAATGAATGCAGGGACTTGAACAGATTATTTTACACCTAATCCATGTTCATAGCAGCATTATTCACAATAGACAAAAGGTGAAAGCAACCCAAGTGTCCATGAGTAAGTGAACAAAATGTGGTACATATGTACAGTGGAATATTCAACCTTAAAAAGGAAATTCTCATGCATTGTTTCAACATAAATGACATCTCCAAGACATTGTGCTGAGTGAAATAAGCCAGACACGAAAGGACAATTATTGTATAATTCCATTTATATGAGGTAACCAGAACAGTGAAATTCAGACACAGAAAACAGAATGGTGGTTGGCCTAGGACAAGAGAGAGATGAAATGGGGAGTCATTGTTTAATGGGCTCAGAGTTACAGTTTGGGAAGATAGAGTTTTAGAGATGGATGGTGATGGTTAAGTATGTAATATGAATGTACTTAATGCCACTAAATTGTACAGTTAAAAATGATTAAAATAATAAATTTTATGTCTATTTTACCACAATAAAAAATATTTTAAAAAAAAGAGGATTCTATGAAGAAAAAGAAATTAGAAAACTTAGGTTACTAAAGTGCTAAAGACAAACTAAATGATTAATGGACATGTCTGATGACAGAATTACAGATCTAGAAAGGGAAATCAAAAAAATTTCCTGGAACAAAGCAAAAAGACAAAAAAGATGTGATAGAAAGTAAAGAGAAATGAAGGAAAGATCCAAGAAATCTAATATATATCTATGATAGAACTGCTAATTATCTACCTAATATTCATTCTCCCCCTCCTCGAGAACAGAATCTTGTTTTGTTAGAGGGCAATGTGCCCAACTAAAATATTAATATATATACATTCTCAAGACTCTCCTGTAGATGAGGTGGCATGAAATCTAGCTCTGGCCAATGACATGTAAATGGAACTGGGTAAGGTTTTCAGAAAGATTTTTTTCAAGGGAATAGCATAGCTGGCATGTTACTTTGTCCTGCCATCTTCTTCCTTCTTACACTTGTGAGATGCCCAGAGGTACAACAGCTACCATATGAAAGCCACATCTTCTTAGATGGAAGAAAGAGAAGAGACTAGGTCCTTGATGACATCATTGAGCTACTACCGTGTTTCCCCAAAAATAAGACCTATCAATAAAATAAGCCCTAGCAGGATTTCTAAGCCTTTGCATAATATAAGCCCTATCCAGAAAATAACACCTAGTGATGGGCGTGGCTACGCACAACCCATACTCTTTGTCGCAGAGTAGTAAAGATGAGCAGCCCTTCCCATCTGCCCCATGAGAGCTCTATTGCTCGACATGAGAGATTGGGGCCAATGGTTCTAAAGGAAATAGAGCTGCAAGAAATTCAGGATGGAATTCAGGGTTTGGAGAGTTATGATGATGTTCCAGAAGAAGACGACTTAACTATGTTTGAATAAATGTAGATTGTTGTACCATACTTAAAAAAAATAACACATCCCCTGAAAATAAGCCCTGGGGTGTCTTCTTGAGGAAAAATAAATATAAGACCCTGTCTTATTTTCGGTGAAACACGGTAGTCATATACTGCCTATCTTCATCATTCTTCACTAAATAGGGAAAGCAAACTTTTTGTCCAATACAGTGTTAGTTTCTATGGAATGCGATCCTGACATCCAATAAGCATGCCAGAATGAAAAGAAAAGAGGAATGAGGGAAAAGGAATAATGGATAAAAAACTGCCCTGAGTTGAAGATTTGAGCTTTCAGATGGAAAAGATCCATGGAGTGCCAAGGAAGAATGAGAACAATGTTAAAGTCTGAATGCAAAATAAAGACATTCTCCACAATGGAAGATAGGCAATGTAGCAGCACTTATCTTCTTTATCTATTTATTTATTTATTTATTTTTTGAGATAGAGTCTCACTCTGTTGCCCAGGATAGAGTGCCGTGGCGTCAGCCTAGCTCAGAGCAACCTCAAACTCCTGGGCTCAAGCGATCCTTCTCCCCCAGCCTCCCCAGTAGCTGGGACTACAGGCATGCGCCACCATGCCCGGCTCATTTTTTCTATATATTTTTAGTTGGCCAATTAATTTCTTTCTATTTATAGTAGAGACGGGGTCTCACTCTTGCTCAGGCTGGTTTCGAACTCCTGAACTCTAGCGATCCGCCAGCCTCGGCCTCCCAGAGAGCTAGGATTACAGGCGTGAGCCACCGCGCTCGGCCGCTTTGTGTTTTTTTTGTTGTTGTTGAGACAGAGTTTCACTGTGTCACCATGAGTAGAATGCAGTGACATCATTGCAGCTCAATGCAACCTCCAACTCCTGGCCTCTAAGTGATCCTTCTGCCTCAGTCTCCTGTGTAACTGGGACTACAGGTGCGCACCCCAACGCCTGGCTGGGTTTTTTTTTTTTTCTTTCTTTCTTTTTGGTAGAGATGGAGTCCCACTCTTGCTCAGGCTAGTCTCGAACTCCTGAGCTCAAATAATCCTTCTGTCTCTGCATCCCAGAGTGCTAGGATTACAGGCATGAGCCACTGTGCCCGGCCTATAATGTACAACTTTGATGACAAATTTTTGCCAACATTTTAGTGTGAAAGAGTTTAACTATTGAACAAAGTTGAGAGATTTGCTGAGAACATCTATAATATCCACCATCTAGATTCCACCTTTAACATTGACAAGAAATCTTAAAATCTTAACAGATTACTCCTAAACAAAATATAAATCTAAGTGTACCCAAGAAAAAATAAAAGCAAAAATTTAATAGGCTAGTTATTATAGAGGTTATAGAAAGGTGACTATTTTTTCTTTATACCAGGACAAGAGGGCGTCTGAGAATATGCAATGCAGCGTTGTTTATTATTGAGAAAAACTGGATCAACCCAAATGTCCATCAGTGGATGAATGGATAAATTGTGGTAGAATTATACAATGAGACCCTATAAGTAGTTAAATAAACAATACATATTGTTAAATAAACAATACATCTACATATTAGAATAGATGAACATAAAAAATATATTGAACAAAATAATTTTCAAAAGGATATATAAACACCTATATGAAATTTTAACACTTTTAAGACTATATTGCTTATGGATACAAGCATATAATTAAAACAATTTTAAAAACTTGCATGAGTTGAGATATTGGTTACTTCTGGGATAGAAAGGAAGAGGATAGAATCAAGGAGGGCTACTTAGGGGGCTTCAACTATATCTGTAGTATTTTGTTCATTTCAAAAATGGAAGGAAATATGGCAAAATGTTAAAATGCAACAAAGCTGATTATTAATATTAATATTTTTCCCTTTTATTGAAGCTTTATTTTTAAAAAATTATTTAAAATTGACAGATCATAGTTGTATATATTTACGGAGTACAGAGTGATGTCATGATTTATGGATACATTGTGGAATATTGAAATCGAGTTAATTATCATATTCATCACCCCAAATTCTTTTTTGGGAGAGCATTTGAAATTTATTCTCAGTGATTTTGAAATGTATGATACATTATTATTTACTATATTCACCTCACTGTGCAATATATCTCAAAGAAAAAACCCTTATTTCTCCTATCTAATCGAGGCTTTGTACCCATTGAAGATCATCTCTCCATTCTTTTTATGTCTCAATTTTTTGAAAATTTAAAAAGAGAAAAAAAACCACATTAAGAACACAGGGATTCAGAGCTTGAGTTCTTGGTAGCCTTTAAATGATAAGTAATTCCAGTGTTGAAACTGCTATACCTCAATTAATTTCATGAAGCTTGTGTAATATTAATACTGAATCTTTATATCATTTTAAAAAAGAAAACTATAGCTAAATTTCATATAGGTGTTAAATTCTTTAGTAAAATGTAGCAAATGGAATTCATCAGTGGATCAAAAGAGTAATATGCTGCAACTGGGTAGGTTTTGCTTTAAGAATAATTTCATATCAGGAAACCTATGAACAAACCATATGATCATATCAGTAGGTGCTGAGAAAACATTTGATAAAATTCAGCATCCACTCCTAATTAAATAATAAAAGTAAAGTGGGAATATAAGGAAATTACTTCAACATTTTAAACTATTTGCACAAACAAAACCAAAACCTAGTAAACAATCTAGCTATGAGATGATAAAGCTGTTTTTATGAAAATCCAGTGTAAGGGAGTGATGACTGTTACCATTTTTTCCTACTATTCTGGATGTTTTAGAAAAATCAGTTAAGATAAGAAAACAGAACCGTAGAAACATTGGGAAAGAGATAACATTTCATCCTGCGGATGATAGAATGTATACCTGGAAAATCTTAGTCTCTTATTTCTGCTCTGGTGTAGGATGGCAAAGTGGAGGCCCAGGCCTTCATTGTTATACTGACTTTTCCAGAACAATGATTGCCTCAAGACAACAGAACACTGGTCAAGTAAGAGCCTACCCATGTGACACCAAAACCAAATCAAGACATTATATTACAAGAAAAGGAAACTACAGACCAATATGCCTCACAAACATAGATGAAAAAATGTTCAAAGTAATATTAGCATAGCAAATCCTGCAATATATAAAAAGGATAACACATGATGACCATGTGTTTTCCCAGAATTGCAAGTATCATTCAACATTTGAAAATCAGTGTAATTTGATATATTAACAGACTAAAGAAAAAGAACACCATTTCAATAGATGAAGAAAAGCATTTGAAAAAAATCAGTATCCATAGATAAAGAGAAAAAAACCTACAAGCTGATATAATACTTAATGGTGAAAGACTAGATGCTTTCCCTTTAACAAGGCAAGGATATCTGCTCTCACCATTCCTATTCAACATTGTACTGAAAGTCCTAGCCAGTGAAATAAGACATGAAAAAGAAATAAAAGGGATGAAGATTGGAAAGGAAGAAGTAAAATTGTTTCTACTCACAGATGACATGATTATCTACATAGAAAATTCCAAGGAATCCACAGAAAAGCTCCTGGTACTAAGTGATTTTTCTCAAGGTTGCACGATACAATGCTAATATATAAAAACCAATTATATTTCTATATGATAGCAATGAATAATTGAAAATCACAATTTTTAACAAGTACCACTTACAGTAGCATAAATATAATATGTACAGAATCTGTATGCTGAAAACTAAAACACACTGATGAAAGAAATCAAAGAAGACTAAAATAAATTGGGGTTGGAACACTCAGTATTGTTGAGATGTCAGTTCTCTTCAAATGACCTAGAGATTCAAGGCAGATACATCAAAATCCCAGCAGGAATTTTTATATATTGACAATCTGATTCTAAAATTAATAGGAAAAGGCAAAGGAACTGGAATAGCCAAAACAATTTTGATAAAAGAAAACAAGTTTGGAGGATTCATGTTAACTGATTTCCAGACTTACTCTAAAGCTATGGTAATTAAGACATGTGTGGTGTTGGCAAAGAGAAAGACATAGAAAAAAAAAAAAAACCCAAAAAGAAAAGAAACGAGAAAGACACAGATCAGTGGGAAAAAGTAGAGTTCAGCAATAGACCCAAACAAATGGTCAAGTGATTAAAAAAAAGAAAGTGCAAGGGCAGTTCAGCATAGAAAGGATAGTTGTTTCAACAAAAGGTGCTAGAACAATTGGACATGTATATTCAACAAAATGAACCTCAATCTGAATCTCACACCTTATCTAAAAATTAACTTCAATGAATCATAGACCAAAAAGTAAAACATACAACTGTAAAACTGCAGAAGAAAACATGAGAAAATCTTTATGACCTTTGGTTAGGCAAAGGCTTCTTGGATAGAAAAACAAGAGCATGATCCATTGAACAAAAAAAAAAAAATCACAAATTTGACTTTATCAGTATTGAAATATTTTGCTCTGTGAAACAATCCACAAACTGGCAGAGAGTATTTTCAAATCACTTATATGACAAAAGACGTATATCTAGAATGTATAAAGAACTCTCAATACTCAACAAAGTTGAACAACTCAATTAAAAAATGAACTAAAGACTTTTTTTGGTGGGGGGAGACAGAGTCTCACTCTGTTGCCTGGGCTACAGTGCTGTGGTGTCAGCCTAGCTCACAGCAACCTCCAACTCCTGGGCTCAAGCGATCCTCCTGCCTCAGCCTTCTGAGTAGCTGGGACTGTAGGTGCACACCACCACGCTTGGCTAATTTTTTCTATTTTTAGTAGAGATGGGGAGTCACTCTTGCTCAGGCTGGTCTCGAACTCCTGGCCTCAAGAGATCCTCCCACCTTGGCTCATTAAAATACTGGGATTACAGATGTGAGCCACTGTGCCTGGCTTGGGTTTTTTTTTTTCTTTTTTGGGATAGGTTCCTGCTTCATTGCCCAGGCTGGAGTGCATTGGCATGATCATAGTTCACTGCAGCCCTGAACTCCTGTGTTCAGACAGTTTTCCTGCCTCATCCTTCCAAGTAGCTGAGACTAGAGGTGGCCTTTTTTGTTGTTGTAGTGATGAAGTATCACTATGTTGCCCAAGCTGGTCTTAAACTCTTGGCCTCCAGCAGTCTTCCTCCTACCTTGGCCTCTCAAAGTCCTGGGATTACAGGCATGAGCAGCTGTGCCTGGCTAAACTAAAGATTTGAACAGGCATTGCACCAAAGAAGATGAAATATGTATGGCAAGTAAGCACATGAAAAGATACTTGACATCATTAATCATTAAAACCATAATCTGATACCCCCAATACACCTATTAGAATGGCTAACAAACAAACAGAAATCCCTGACAATCCCAATTTCTGGCAACGGTGGTGCATGTGGAGAAACTCTCATATATTGCTGGTGTGAATACAATGGCATTTTGTCAGTTTCTTGTAAAGTTAAACATACCAGGTGACCCATCAATCCCACCTGAGGATTTTTTTTTCCATATCAGACAGGGAATGCGCCAATGTCATGACAAGGTTTGAGGGAGGCCTATCTCACATATGAACTTGAAAACCTAATCATCATGAAAGGATCCCAGTTGAGGTATTTACTCAATAAAACCCATGTTCACTGAAAGCTTGTACATGAATATTTATAGCGATTTCATTTGTAAACACCCAAAACTAGAAACCATCCCAATGTCCTTCATCTGGGGAATAGATAAACAGACTGTGGTACATTCATAAATACTATTCAACACTTAAAAACCACAAACTGTTGATACTAGAAACAATATGGATCAATCTAAAATACATTATGCTAAGTGAAAGATGCCAGACTCAAAAGACTAGATAAATTGTCTGTTTCCATTTAGGAGACTTTCTGGAAAAGGCAAAGTTAAAGGGATAATAAATAGATCAGTGATTTCCAGGGTTTAAGAGTAAGACAGGGCTTCACTATAAAGGGACAGCACAAAGGAATTTTGGGGGGGTGATGTAACTGTTCTGTATTTTGTTTGTGGCACTGGTTACATGACTATGTATTTGTTGAAATTCACAGAACACAGTCAATTTTACTAAATTTAAATTTTAAAATAAAGTTAAATATGTGGCTTAGGAAAAAGGAAACTGAGATATTATCAGCTTCCCCGCTACCCCTTACACACAAAAAAATCTTACTGAACCTCTGGAGAAATGGAAAGATATATACCATGTTCTTAGATGGCTTTTTGTTTTTGGTTTCTTTTTTTCATTGTGTGCCCATTCTTGGAGAGTCTGAACTAATTTTATTCCTCAAAATTGGCCTTTACAATATCACATGACCACCTCTCCCACAGTAGTTCTTGGGCTTATGGGGGAGGGGTGTCTTGTTCAGCAGCAGGGCATTGGCAGTCAGGCCCAGTGGGATGCTAGATGTGGAAGATTTGTAGGTTTCCTCAAGTCATCTCTAGTCTTCAGGATATCATGATTCACAGACCAGGAAATATTATAGATCAGGTACTAGGCCAGTTTTCCCAGAGGGCTTTTTATTGTCCTTATAAAGTTAACCTAATTCCCCAAAATAATCTGGGCATATCTGAAAATATGCCATTTCAGTCAAAGCCTTGGTAAATTAACTAGTGTCTTTCATTGTGTCCATTTTGTTGTAAGCTATAAATAGTTAAACAGAAGGAAAAAAGTTTTCTTGACTTATTTTTGTTGGGCCATATTCTCTAGGGTTTCTGCTTCCCAGTGGACCACTTATATACAAAAGCCTCATGTGCCTCTCATAGGGGGAAGAAAACAGGAAATTAAATGTCTGCTTAGATGGCCTTTAGATGCAAGATTTTTCCAGATTAATACACACATTTAATATAATTCCAATTAGGATCCCAACAGATTCTTTTTTATTTTAATTGGAAAAATGATCTTAATGTTTGTATGAAATATAAACAGATAAGAATAGCCAAGAAAATAATGAAGAATAGGAAAGTGACTTGCCTTACCAATTATTAAACAAACTGGAAGCCACTGTATTCAAACAGTATGGTAACTGACATAGGAATAGATTGGTGGAAAGAAGCAGAACCCAGTATAGATGGAAACTTAGTATACAATAAATATGTTCTTTATGTCTGTGGAAAAATAGTTTAAGTGATGCTAAAGCACAACTGATTAACTGTCTAGAAGAAAATATTGCATAAACTACAGTGAATTCCAGATGGATTAAAAAGTTAAATGTCAAAAATGAAGTCTTAGGAAACTAAAATTTAAGTGTATATTCATATATTGCTGAGTGCCTATGGTTGTCATTGGAGGAAAAGACTCTTCCATGCCAGTCTTCTTCCCCTAGTTTTCCAGAGATAACTGCAGTTACTCATTTGTGTATCCATCTAGTCTTTTTTCTGTGTATTTAAATATATGCAAGAAAATGTGGCTATAGAAAATACAGGATTATTCAGGATGGTTCTTTTTTTAGGTACAAAGTATCATATTGTACATTTTTTTGAGATTACATTTGTCACTCAGCAGTATGTCTTAAAGATCTGTCCACCCCAATACACATAGATCTATGTTATTCTTTTAACTGTTACTTGGATATAACCAAGTTTAGCATGCTGTGACTCATTTAATCCTGGGTAAGTTACTTAACCATCTTAACCTCAGTTTCTTTATTTGTAAAATGGAATGATAGTGTCTCAAATGGTTGTTGTGTGGTCCGAATGTGTAAACTTATATAAATTATATATAAACTGTATAGAACAGTACATGGCATGTAATAAGCTTTATTATTGATGTTTTGGTTGTTTATAATTTTTCACAATTACAAACCATTCTGCATTGAATATCCTTTTACATATTTCATTATATACATCAGGGAGTGATGACAATAAAGTAACCAAAAGTGAATTTTCCAGGGCTCTGGTGTGCTGTGCACACCCTGTAATATACACATAATATAGAGCTATTATGAAGTCTTAACAAAAAACCCTTTTTAATGGAAGTCTTTTCTTTTGCCTCTAACAAGTTACCTTTTTCTGGATACTCTTGAGTTTCATAAAAATACATTCCTATCAAGGTATGTTTTTATCTTTATCAAACAAAAAAATGTTTTATTTGAATCCTTCTCATATTTTCATCACTGCTCTGGATTTATTTATATATTTCCTTTGTTAATCTGGGAAGAGAAAGGAATTAATTTAATATGTTGTCAACCATCTTGAAGTGAAAATTATTTTTATTTATATTTATTTATTTATTTCCTTATTAAATCATGTCATCCCTGCACAGGGGCCATGCTAATCTTCTCTGTATTGTTCCTATTTTCATATATGTGCTGCTGAAGTGAGCACTTAAAGTAAAAATTATACCTGAATGTTTATTAACAGGCATATTTGAACTTATTTTTTATAACATCAAAGCTTGAAACAGTTCTATCATTCCCTTCTCTCCTGCTCCCCCTTGCACAAATAAGAATTGTTTTTATTCTTTTTTCTCTACTAATTAGGTTTTAATGAAGTAATCTGGAATTTTAATTTCAGACTGGTTTTTTGTATTATCTGTCATCTATTTTAGTTAATGTTTAGAAAACTCATTCAATTTTACCGATCACATTAGCCATGATTACTTAGGCTTAATTCTAAGTAAAATTTATTGGAAATTTCTTATTATTTTTTCTTTTTTTTTTCCTTTTAAAGGGCAGTTTGCTATTTATTTGTGGTTTCTTACTATTTATTATATGCCACACCTTCCTTTTCTAACAGCTTTATTTGGCCACATTTTTATTGAAGTTCTTTGAGCAATATTTTCAGAAAGGTTTACTTTCCATGTCCCTGTTGTCTGGAAATGTAGGTATTTTTCCCTTTTAAACTTTATTGATAGATTATCTGGGTACATAATTTTAGGCTTGCAGTCTTCCCTCAGAATTCTGTATAATTGCTCCTTTGACTTCTAGCATTTAATGTAGCAGATTAGAGGTCCAATGCCTATTTGAAGGTTTTTCCCTGGTTGATAACGTGATATTTCTGTCTGGAAACCTAGAGCACTTTTATTTTGGCAGTTCAGAAATTTAACTAGAATAAATGTCTAGTTGTCTAACATTTTGATTATGCTTGCCCTGTTATTACAGATCTTTTAGATATGGAAACTTTCCTGTTGTCTGTTTTATTACTTTTTCTCAATTTATTTTGAGATATTTTTCAAGATACTGATTTATTATGCAGGCAGGTTTATAATGTAGTTATGAAATGTAACAACTGCATTGTGCATGAGTTGTAACTATTAATATCTAAGAAAGGATATCAGTGATTTTATAGGTCTTGAGAAAAGATTTGACAGTCTAAAATAAATAAATACACAAATATATACACAAATACAATAAAGCAGTTATTTGAGTGGTGTTAGAAATGTACATGAGAATTTCTATGACTTTATTTTTTTTATTTAGCATTTCTGTTTATTTTTAATTTTAACATATATGTAAATATACAAGTTTTAGCTTGTCATTGTTCATGTTATACAACAATTAGATTCATATTTTTTTAATTGACTATGTATTGATAAACACATTTTTTTTATTTTTTTATTTCAGCATATTATGGGGGTACAAATATTACGGTTACGTATATTGCCCATGCCCCCCCCCTCGAGGCAGAGTTTCTGTGACTTTAATTTGGAAATTGTTCTTCCATTTCAGGACCGGAAGTTAACCAAAGCTGAGCAGCAAAGGTTCAAGGAAGAAGCAGAGATGTTGAAGGGTCTCCAGCATCCCAATATAGTTCGATTTTATGATTCTTGGGAGTCTATATTAAAAGGAAAGAAGTGTATTGTATTAGTGACTGAACTAATGACATCCGGAACCTTAAAAACGTAAGTTGACCCTGATATTGCCAAAGAAGTTTTATTTGGAAGTAATTTTCAGGAGTCATAAAAGGTGTTTATAAAATAATAATACTTGATTAAGAATTTGTAGAATCTGAATCTAGTGACTATATTTCAAGGTAGGTTAAAAAAATTGAGATGTTAATGAAGTTTGTTAGAAAATACAGTGCTGAGAAATTAATATTTGTGAGATATCACAATTTTAGAATTGGAAATCATTATAGAGAGAATATAATTTCATTTTGTAAAAGATAATCAAAGGTTGGGGGCTTGGCCAAGTTCACATATCTAGTAAATAATACTATATAATTATAGTCTTGTTTTGTTTCTAACCACAATTTTTCATTTGGTAGTATAATCACTTTCAAGTATTAAATGTGGGGTATACTTTTTGTTTCCTAGCATTTTCGCACTAAAACTTTATAGTTAAACCCTCTGGTGACTCTATGTAAGCAGTTATCAGGAAGTAGAAAAGGACTTTCTTTTTTTTTTTCTTTTTTCTTTTTTTTTGAGACAAAGTCTCACTCTGTTGCCTGGGCTAGAGTCCCATAACGTCAGCCTAGCTCACAGCAACCTCAAATTCCCAGGCTCAAGCCATCCTCCTGCCTCAGCCTCCCGAGTAGCTGGGACTACAGGCATGCGCCACCATGCCCGGCTAATTTTTTCTATATATTTTTAGTTGGCCAATTAATTTCTATTTTTAGTAGAGATGGGGTCTTGCTCTTGCTCAGGCTGGTTTCGAACTCCTGACCTTGAGCCATCTGCCTGCCTCGGCCTCCCAGAGTGCTAGGATTGCAAGTGTGAGCCACTGCGCCCTGCCTGGGACTTTCTTTTTTAAATTGTGCTGCCATTCCACAACAGGCCACTTTATTTTTTTTATTTTTTAAACGTTTTTTAATATTAAATTAATTAATTCTTATTTTTAAACTTTTTATAATTCTTGACACTATTTGGTACTGTCTGTAGGAAAAAAGCCACTTTAGAATGATTTCTTGTTTTGAATTAAAAATGCTACACTTGGTAGGATGACTTATCTAAGAATGAGATCTTAGGTTTAAAATTGTTTTGCTGTAACAGATAATAGAAAACAACTCAGTGGTGACAATCATAGTACATAAATTATCAACTTGCTTGTGTGATTTTCCCTAATAATGTTCATACAGTAAACTGGGTATGTTGGTTTATACGTGGTCTTTTGTTTCTTTGTATAGGTACTTAAAACGATTTAAAGTCATGAAACCAAAGGTCTTAAGGAGCTGGTGCAGACAAATTTTAAAGGGGTTGCAGTTCTTGCACACTAGGACTCCTCCTATTATTCACCGGGATCTGAAGTGTGACAATATTTTCATCACGGGACCCACAGGATCTGTGAAGATTGGTGATCTAGGACTAGCCACCTTAATGCGCACATCATTTGCTAAGAGTGTCATTGGTGATTAACATTTTACAGTTTATTGGTTGGGTAAAGAGAGATTTTTCAATTGTATACGTCTACAACAGGGATTAACCAACTATGGCCCATGGGCCAAATCTGACTCACTGCCTGTTTGTATAAGTCAAATTTTATTGGAACACAGCCACATCCACTCATTTACCAATTGTCTCTGGCCGCTTTTACACTGTGGTGGCAGAGTTGAGTAGTGTGACAGAGACCATATGGACTGCAAAGCCTGAAATATTTACTGTCTGGCTCTTTACAGAAAAGTTTGCCAATCCCTGGCCTAGACTAGGAATTTGCTTTGAAATATCTATTATATATTGACTTATTTCTGAGACATCATGGTGTATTTTTGAGGGGATATATTTAGGATTATTAAAAGGTTCTGAGGACTTAAGAGTATATATTAAGTTAATTTAGAAAAATTTAAATAACTAAAAAGGATAGAAATAAAAACATTTTATTAATCATGACCTAATCTTGAGCATTACAAATTGTGCTTTATCAATACAGAAAGTTAAGGAAATTCTTTAAGTACTTTATGTAGATATAACAAGTATTAAACAAATTTTATACTTATAAATTTTCTTTTTTATACTTATAAATTACCTCTGTAGAAATCAACACAGGTAATCTTCATAGGAAAAGGAATGTGATCTTGGTGGTATTTTTCTCTTTAATAAAAATGTGATTGTGGTGTTATTTTGTAGGGACTCCTGAGTTTATGGCCCCAGAGATGTATGAAGAGCACTATGATGAATCTGTAGATGTCTATGCTTTTGGAATGTGTATGCTGGAAATGGCTACTTCAGAGTACCCTTATTCTGAGTGTCAGAATGCAGCTCAAATATACCGTAAAGTAACTAGTGTAAGTATAACTTTATTCTTTTTACTTTACAAATTGTTACATTTCATGTTGAAAATAGTAAAGTTGACCTAGTCAAGTCTAATTTTGGTTTAGTTCTGTATAACTATGCTAGATTTAACAATTGTAATGAAACAAGCTTTGTATTTATGTTATATACCTATACTTTTTTGGGATCGTATAAAATGCTCTGTCTTAGTATCTTTGGGAATATGTACAGATATATCATCTATATCCATTTGTTTGTAAAGAGTTTTTAGCTATTTATTAGGCACATTTTATTTTTCAAAGCTGAATAATAGATTGGCTAAATGGTTTTGAAGGTTTCTTCTAGTTTTAAAAGCCTTATTATGAAGGGGCATTCAAAATATAGTTCAACTGATGCAATATTTAAGTCCTTGCTATGAGTAATTTTTTGTGTTAGAAATTGCAAGGAATGCAAAGATAAGTAAGAAGTACTTACTTACATTTCTAGTATGGAAATAATGTAAGTTCACAAATAACTATAGAATAAGAGGATGAGAGTATAAGGGGACATGAAGAAGGTAGAAGCAAAGTGTTCAAAGGAATACTACTTCATATCCAGTTGGGTGGCTCAAGATAGATCATGAAAGAGATTGTTAGAGACCCACATCTTAGGGATGTGACGTACATTGTCAGGG
>CAUYPO010084637.1:0-17772 GCA_963574435.1 Cheirogaleus major | reverse complement strand
AAGTAGCTGGGGCTACAGGCATGCGCCACCATGCCTGGCTAATTTTTTCTATATATTTTTATTTGGCCAATTAATTTCTTTCTATTTTTAGTAGAGATGGGGTCTTGCTCTTGCTCAGGCTGGTCTCGAACTCCTGAGCTCAAGCTATCCTCCTGCCTCGGCCTCCCAGAGTGCTAGGATTACAGGCATGAGCCACCACGCCCGGCTGATTCAGAAGTATTAATGGGGCATTTTTCAAATCTTGGAGCAGATGAGAGGGAGTAAGAACAGGAGGTGCCTGAGGCTGAGAAGAGAGACAGTTTCTGAGGTTCCAGAAAAAGAAGACATGATTTTAGTGTTTCAGTGAGCTAGATTTCTGTGCTTCAAAAAAAAATTAGCAGGTATGTGTTAGGTATGTGTTTCAGGAGCACAGATGAATTTCAGGTCAATATAGCTTGTGGAAAAGAGTGAATTTTATAGTTTCTCTCCAAATAATTTTTTTTTAAATGTATTCCAGTTTTGTGATGCATATGTCATCGAATGCATTATGGCACATTTTGTAAAGAAATGTATGCCAATGAAATGATTTCAAGCTTAACATAACCCACCAACGTCTGTTTCACCACAAAATTCCAGGTGAACGGGACCACAGGGATGTTTTCTTAATCTATGCATTTGAAACTTCTGGGATCGCATTATGAATATTCCTATTTTTTTTTTTAAACCTCGAATAGTTGGTTTTTTTTGTTTCCTTATTTTGTACATGCGTTAGAACTGGCAGGTTCCTCATCTTGCAGATGGCTTAGAGCTGGCTTCAAAGGACACACAGGCATCTTATATGAGTTTGGTTAATCTATGGTGTGTTAATCTGGCTTTAACTTCATGGAGAAAGATAATAGTGACTTCTCACTACTCTTGAATGAGGCTTTGGAGGGGAAGAAAGGGCATGAATGGTATGGAAACTGCTCAGGAGCTGGAGGACACAGAGCAGCTGCTCAATGGGAATGTGGAGGTTCCTGCTAGATCTTTTATTGGACTTTAACCTAGCCAGAGTGTTACGAAACAGGGGCTCTTTGAAGAAACATTGGGAAGTACCTGGGTCACTAAGTTCACAAACTTAGGAAGCTCCGGCACCCTCAAGAAGTCCTCCCTCCCTTGACCATGGGAACAATATGTTAAAGACAATGGGAGACTCTGTATTTACCACCTTAGGAGCAAGAAGTGGAGCAGGAATGCTTCAGCTTGGCTTTAGCAGCTGTGTCTTAAACAGAGGTGGGGATGCACACTTCTCAAGAGCAGTGATCCAGAATGAGGTAAGAAAACTTGTAGGGGCAAGTCCTATTCAACTGTTCAAGGCAGTAGTCAGACATGTCCACATAAATGATAAGAACAGGGATTATTTAATAGAATTTTGCAATCTTCGGCTGGAAGTGACTTCAACAACAATCTAGTCCAAACTTTTCGTTGCCATGGAACTCTTCAAACAAAAGCTTCATAAGAGCTCAAATACAAACTCCTATGAAAGCAAGATTGTTCTGGTTGCAGGGTGGGAGGAGGAGGAGGCAAACGTAGAAAGTGTATAAAATTAGAAAATTTGTAAAATTCATCGTGGAAGAAAACCTTTTTATTTACATTTTTATCATAGGGTAAAGCAACATTGATCATAAAGAATAAAGTCCCCCAAACCGACAGATTCCTAATTTATAGAGTGAAGAGACACTTTGGATCTTTAGGGGCATTTTTACTTGGAGGCATGAGAACAGGGAATATGACTTTTAGTCACACAGAAATGAGCCTCAGATGGAAATTTTGAGATTTGTGGGAGTGTGCTATGTTGACTTGGGACAATGAGTCCCAAAGTCCCACCAGGTGGCGCCGGTGTTCGGCATCTTGGGAACATTTGGTTCTCTCCCGGAGGAGCAGGCTGCCTCGTGCTTTGCGGGTTTACAAAATCCGAGTGCATGCCACACTCAAGAAAGCAACACGTGTGTTCGTGTTTTACCCTCCTTTCCTCTCACTTTCGTTCCAGCAATCGAAATCTGCTTAACACTGGTGTTACTGAGGTGTCTTAACTTTTCAGAAAAGGAAAACAACACATTCACACACATGCTAAGGATAAAATACAGGGAGGGCCTTCCTAGGGGTCCTGGTGCAGCAGGAAAGGAAGGCTGGGCATTTGAAACTTCTAGTTCAGGCTTCGCCACCTGATCACGAAGAAGCACCGCTCCTCCGGCCTCAGTTTCCTCCTCTGTAAAATGGCTCTGTGAGCCCTACCATCTGTGGCATGCTGTTTGACGGGACTCAGATAAACCCCAGCTTCAACTCTGGATCCCAGCTAAATCTGTAAAAGGGAGATGCTATGTGGCATGGCTACTGCGATTAAATAAAATAAGGTTCATAAGTGCAAGTACAGTGTCAATAGACTGGTTTACCATTATTGCTTTCTTATTATACGTAACTCATTGCCCTCCGGAGGGCTGCCCCGCGGAGGGAAAGTCTAAAGCAATGCACGTATTTTTGCATTCATTTTACATTCATACTGAAAGGGAAGGTTTCAGAACTCCAGGCTGCAACGTGCTCCTGACGGGACCGTGGACGGTGAGGGGCGGGCGGCACGCCAGGGACAGAAATTGCGGGCTAATTGCTACCTTCCCCCACCCTCCGCCGGGACCCTTCTCCTCTCTCCCAGCCGCGTGCCGCTGCGCCCAACTCGCCGCCCGCGAACCCGCCTTTGCAGGCCGCTGGGCCCAGCGCCGCCGACCTCCCGCGCCAGCGCCGGGGGCCGAGGGGCGCCGCGCGGCCCGGCCTGGCCTCTGGCCCCGCCCCCGTGCGTCGGCGCGCACTTGCGCAGAGGCGTTTCCCGGGGCGTGCCGCGGTTGCCAGGCGACCAGACAGCTCCCCCTCCCACCCGTGCCGCTGCGTCGTCCCGCTTCCCGGCCCGGGCCAGTCGGCGGCGGAGGCGCGCGGAGCTGCAGTGTCTGGCTCCGAGTCCCCGGGGAGCGTCGCGCCCGGGAGGCTGCAGTCCCGGCGCAGGTGGACGCGGCCCGCCCGCCCCGCCAACCGCCGCCCCTCCCCCCGCGGGGGTCCCGAGCTAGCAGATGGGCGGCACGGCTCGCGGGCCCGGGCGGAAGGATGCGGGGCCGCCCGGCGCCGGGCTCCCGCCTCAGCAGCGGAGGTAACGGCGCCGCGGGGTAACGGGCTGGGGGCGCCCAAGGGAGCGGCTGGCGCTGGCAGGCGAGGCCGGGGGGCGGGGAAGGCCTGGGCTGGAGGTCGAGCAAGCCCCCCACAGGAGGGACGAGGGAAGGGGTCTGATTCTCTCTCGGGGACCGGTCCGCCCCTCCCCCTCCGCCGGCGCCCCCTCCGCAGCCCGCCGCGACCGGGGCGGAGGCTAGAGCGGAGTTAGAGGAAGAATTTCCACCCCTGGATGCTCTCTAATGCCTTAGATCGGGGGTATATGGTAAGGGACTCTGAAAACCTGGGGCTTTTTGTGGGGTTTTTAGCAAACTGGGGGAGCCAGGGAGCAGTATCTTTGGAAGCAGCCCTGTTGCTTAGAGCACATAACCAAGGGCTGAACTTTTGGGGCTTTGCTGAGAGGCGTGCGGTCAGCTTGGGATGTGTCGGTTTGGGGCTGTGCCGGGTGGGGCTTTCTCCGGATCCTATTTAAAGAGATTCCCCACCTTGCATTGTGTTTTACACCTAAATGGAGAGAAGCTCCCCTGCCCCACACCCCGCTTTATTTGCCCGGAGACTTCCTGTTGTTAATTTCGTTTGGCTGTTTGTAGGGAATCTTGCAGGTCTTGTGTCTTTTTCTTTGTGAAGGTGGACACTTGTCCCGGCTTGTTTTTATCAAGCTTATGGCAAAGGGTCAGTTATATCTGGAATATTTGGTTTCTGTCTGTGAAGCAGTTCCCAGTTAAAGATAAGAATGTGAGCCTGTTTTTAAAACGAGAACATTCCAAAAATATGCGTGGCAGATTTTTTTTTTTTAATCTTTTGTATTCCTGTAACACATCAATCAAGAAAACTCTAGAAATAATTTAACACAACAGTTTTTAAAGGTGACGAAAATATTCCAGGGTATTTTAAAAGACGTTTAAAAAAATTCTTCTCCTGTAACATGGTCACTCTTGTATTCATTGTGTATCTTGTAAAACGATACAATGAAATGCTGATGTGTGTGACTGGGAAACCCATGTTCTTGGTAGCAGATGAAATATATTATTCAGGGCCATCTTGTGGCTTAAATAAATCCACTCTGTCTTTTGTGTTCTCTTACAGTGGTGTAGCCATAGTGTAGTGTTAAATAACAGAGAAATGATCCTTAATCATTTAGCATCTTGCCTCTACCATCTACGGGAAAATGAAGTGGGAAAAGAAGTAATTCAGTACATTTTGTAATTTAGAACATCCCTTTAGTGTTTGCTGTAGTAGTCACTGTATTTTTCTACAAATTAGGTAGATGTAAGTAGATAAGTATATAAGTAATAAAGAGAAGACAACCCTAAAAAGGTTTTTTGTTTCTTGCCTGTAAGACCCAGAAGTGTGTAAACTGGAACTATTCTTCCCATTAACGTGTGG
Source organism: Cheirogaleus major (assembly GCA_963574435.1). Classification (NCBI taxonomy): domain Eukaryota; kingdom Metazoa; phylum Chordata; class Mammalia; order Primates; family Cheirogaleidae; genus Cheirogaleus; species Cheirogaleus major. The sequence goes on along the minus strand of CAUYPO010084637.1, from coordinate 13,215 downwards.
AAAACAGGTTCAGAGGGGAAGGTAGCACAGCCAGTGTTAGAGCTGAGATTAGAATCCAGGTCTCTGACTTTGAAAAACAATTAACCTCTGTCATTTTTTTCTATTCTGGTTTTTAGGCTTCACATTCAAACTAGATTTCATTTTCAAGTAGTAAGTTAAATGAGATCCGTTTGATAGTTCCTATTTTTTTAAACAACATTCAGAAAGTAAGACTTACTTTAACTATTTTAAAATACAAACCTAGAAATGCTGTCCTTTCTTTAAAAAAAGAAAAAGAGAAGTTGTATTTCCTCTATTCTGACAAATACTCCAGTTGTTTGTATTCAATACCAAAATGCAGTGTAGACATTTATTTCTGTTATTGTTCCTTGTAGCCTTTATGAAGCACTTAAGACACAGGATGTTTTGGAAATACAAATTTATGTTCTTCAGTTACTGACAGATTTTATCTACAATCCTTTCAACTAGATTGGGGGATGGTGTCTATGATACCTTCATGATGATAGATGAAACCAAGTGCCCACCCTGTTCAAATGTACTCTGCAATCCTTCTGAACCACCTCTACCCAGAAGACTAAATGTAAGTAAAGGAAGTAATTCTTTGCACTCTAATTGTCTTGGAAAAGAGGTAGTGCAGGTCCAGTTACAGATCACTGACAATCCGGACTCTTTTGTTTCCTTTTGATGTCTCCTGACTTTGGAATAACAATTTCTGTGGTACAAATTTAGCTTTTCAGAATGATTTTAATTTGGAGCCCACTGTTTTCTTTCATTTTCCACTGGGATATATATATATATATATAGTAGCACTAGGATAAAAATAATATGCTACTTTTATGATGATAATGCTTATTTTCATAGAGGATGATATATATAGGGTATTACAAAGGCTCCTTTTAATAAAAACAAGAAACAGAAGGCATCCTGGAATTCATAAATCTGCAGATTTTTTTCCCTTCAAGATAGAAATGCAGTTTATCTTATTAGTATGCTAAGGAGTAACGTTTTATAGGTCATAAATAAAACTTGAACAGTACAGTTTGGTTTTTGATGCATTTAATCATTTCGGGAACTGCAGACACTTAGCTTTTGACACCATTTTACTTAAGATAATAATGAAATTAATTCACATTCTCTCAGCATACATAGAGTAGTAGGCAGAGCAGGGGTTTGGACAAGTTCCATGACAAAGAGAAGCTATCCTGTGACTTTAAAATTTGCTGCATTTGTCATCTAATGAACAAATGGAATAATTGAATTGGCTAATTTATAATATTTCTCTTTCACACTTTTGTGTTTAAGACCTGAATTATTCCTATATGGAAAAAAATTACTTGTGTTTTTCATAGTCCTTTACAAGTTCTCATCAGTTTTTGCTTATAATCAATGTCTTCACCACTTTGAAGGCTAATAATATACAAAGCTTAGACTAAAAATATTTGGGAGCCTGGTCGCCCTATTTTTAATCTCCTTTCTGGAGGGCAGTGGAGTTTCTTTCCATTCTTTGCAAGTAAAAACCTCTGAGAACCCCAGAGCCATATACCCCTGTTTTGACCACCACATTTCTTGGCTCCTTGCTGTCAATCGCTACATCCCTATAAGAAACTTTTTGCAATTGGCCTTGTATGTTAACATTTGGCTTAAGGTTCATTTTAACTTTGATTCAGAGTTGGCCAATGCCTTCTAGTAGGTCGCTTAAATTGTAAGTTTCAGAATTAAAATGAATTTCTGACTGCATGGTGTTCAGAGTAACAGTTTTTGGGAAGCACAGGATTTTAGATTCTAACTTAATGATATCTTTGCAAACTTTGCTTAAAAAATATATTTTTTGACCTCTTGGTGCCACTACAATTCATTATGCAGTGACTCCCTCCAATACCCTGTTGCCCTTTTCACAGCGTCTTTTAGCTTCATTGTTTATTCATAATGCTCTTATGTTCTCATTGTAAATTATAGATCATCTGCCCATAGGCTTTTATTGGGCTAAGTCAGGGATCCTCAAACTATGGCCCGCAGGCCACATGCGGCCTGCTGAGGACATTTATCTGACCTGCTGGGTGTTTTTGCCCATTTTGTTTTTTACTTCAAAATAAGATATCTGCAGTGTGCATAGGAATTTGTTCATAGTTTTTTTTTTAAAACTATAGTCCGGCTCTCCAACGGTCTGAAGGACAGTGGACTGGCTCCCTGTTTAAAAAGTTTGAGGACCCCTGGGCTAAGTTTTATGTTGCAGGGATTTAGGGTTGGGAGCTGGGAAAAGGGTGTTTCTGGGTGAGAAGGGTATTCCTTCTGATTTGTCAACACGATCTTTAAGATTTGATTAATACAGTAGAAGATTCTGTTTGAAATACCATGAGCCCTTCAAATTAGCAGTGTATGTGAAGCATTCCTATGAGATAAAATATGATAAATCTGACACTATCTGTCTCTCTAGATGTAATTACCTGGTTAGCAAAATATTTGGTAGAATCAATCTTACACATTGCTTGGTTGTTGTGATTATTATCCTAGACAGAAATATATAGTGCATTATAACTATTACACTTCAACATGTGTGAACATTGTAGATTCTTCTAGAACAATGGAAGGAAGGTTTTATTTATAGCACAGCAGACTTGATGTATAATTGATTCAGGCCAGTATTTGAGTTATTTACAGGAAAGGAAAGAAAGCTAAGGAGAGAACCCCTCCCTGTGTGGAAAAATTTCTTCCTGGAATTCTCCAGATTTGCCGGAGATGATAATCTCCATAGTGGACTACACCTGAAATAGTGTGTTCTATTCTAGAAGCCACACTTCAGGAAAGACATAAAGTGCAGTCTGTGTTGAGAATGTGAACGGGATAGCAAGAGAACCTGACATGCGTCAGGGGAGGTGGGGTGACGAACCTACAGAAGGATGGTAGGGGCAGGGGCAGGACAGCCCCTTTTAGGTATCTAGAAGACCTTTTTTAAAAAAAAATTTTAGCCCATTCTTCTGCAGAAGGAACAGAAGACTCTTTGAATTTTGGGTACTTCTTTGTAGTTCCTGAGAGCAAAGTAAGACCAATTTGCAGGGAGAGAGACTTAGGCTCACTTCAGGAAAATCCATGAGTCAGGAAATCCAAGTGGTATCCTTAATCTTATTGTAATAGTTATGTGGAAATTAAATTTCTGTTATTTCTGTTCTTATTAATGTTCTGTACCTGAGACCCTCTCTTTATCACAAACAGAAACGAAGACCTCCAGAGCCAGCGCAACCTTACGTGTAGGCAGAGTAGGTGAGATTCCCAGGGATGGACCCTGGACCCCAAATCCCTTTCCTACCAGCTGGTCATTGATGACTGCAGTTCCTAGAGAGGCATTCCTTTGGGTTAAGGCATTGATCTTCTGGTAAAGTTCAAAATATCCCTGGAGAGGTAACACATTAAATTGTATAGCAAGTGGAAAGCAGGTTTTATGTGGGGGAGAAAGTGGGTGAGGTGTTTCTGAGTGTCCTAAGAAAAGGCCTGTTGTGGGGCCGTCCTTGAGCAGAAGGCGTAGTTAGTACCAGATTCTTGGTGGAGGAAGACCAGACCGGAGATGTGGAGGAAGCCACAAGAGAGGAGATAAATGGAAAGGGAGAAGGGAAGGGTATATAGGAATTGAAATCTTAATATATTGAGAATTTTGCCTAACTGTAACCAGTGTTTTAAAAATGTTTTGTAGCTTGTGAGGGTCTTTCACATATATTATTAATCATAATTTGATTCACACATCATCCTGCAAGTAGGTATTATTATCCACATTTTACAAATAAAGAAACTGGAGCTAAGAAAGGTTAAAGTTACCTGCCTAGGGACCTGCACCTTTTAAGTAGTATAGCCAGGACCCCAACCCAGGCCTTCTGATTCATATTTCTTCCGGATGTGTCCCAAAGACTCGAGCAGTAAATGTTTAGGTGCATTAAAGTAAAGTAGTGAAAGTTTTAAGGAAAACTGGCTAAGATGCATGCAGATGTTCATTTTTGTTATGTAAATCTAACTAAAACCAAACAATTATAATTCTTTCCCTAGTTCAGCCAGATTTATTTCCTAATAGACTGTAGTTTCTTAACACTTGCTTTTCTTTTTTAGCATGGGTGCTAAATAGTGAACATTAAGTATTTAGGTGAATTTCGAATGGATGGATGGATGGATGGATGGGTGTGGCTCACTTCTGTTTCTTCATCTCTAAAAACAAGAATAGTTATTTGACTCAGTTACTGATAGGAAAAATATTACATCGTATTTGCATTTTAGCACAGTATTTAGGTTCTGTCTGCAAGTCTATTCTCATGACCAGTGATAGTTCCCTTTTTTGGTATCAGAGAAGCTAGCTGTAACTGGTCCACATCTGGCCTCTTTATTTTAAAACTAAATGGCTAACTGTGGCTACAGTTGAACTGGCTGCATCATTTTTGTTTAAGATCATGTAATATGTCACTTAACTGTAAGAACTCTATAAATATTTAAATTTATTAAATGACTTCATAAAAGCAACAAGCAGGACTTTCACAAGTAGATTTAGGGGCCTGTCTGAGATATGCTAACATTTAAATATTTTTACCCTTTTTTGTTTATGTTTTCATTTTTTAATATTTTTTGTTCATTTATTTTTGGTAGTACATAAATACAATTTTTGGTTTGCTTAGGTTATATTAAAATTCTATTTTAAAGAATTTGTCCACTTTATTTTTTAATTTTAATTTTTTTTTTTTTAATATCAAGGGTTGGGCATTGTGAAGAGGAGTGTTCAGTTGCCTTGTTTGTTTTTGTTGAGACAGAATCTCACTCTGTTACCCTGGGTAGAATGCAATGGCATCATCATAGCTCACTGCAAGCTGTTAACTCCTGGACTCAAGTGATCCTTCCTGCTTCAGCTTCCCCAGTAGCTGGTACTATAGGCCCACATCATCGCGCCTGTCTAATGTTAATTTTTTGTAGTGACAGGGTCTCACTTTTGGCTCAGGCTGGTCTCGAACTCCTGACCTCAAGCAATCCTCCCTCCTCGGCCTCCCAAAGCGCTAGGATTACAGGTGTGAGCCACCACACCCGTCTCAAAGAATCTTGTATCAATTAAAATAATTTTATTTCAATTCAGAGGAATAAATAGAACTTTCTTCTGTGGGTTACTATTCTGTCCAGGAAAAGGTTAAGCAAAATTGAGTAAAAGGAGTAGTGCTTCTTTATTATGGAGGCTCTTACTGGGGAAGAATTTTATAAGAAGCACCCCCGAGGCCTTGGATTCTCACTGTTATTTATCGGATACTTAAAAAATTGATCCAGATGATCTCAAGAGTTCTCTCTGGCTTAGAACTTTTGTGATACAATGAACTGACTTAGAAGGCTGCAATGTTTCTATGGGGACGTGGAAGTAGATGATGAGGACTTGGTTGATTCCAGGCCACAGTTAGCATTCAGCCCTACTAGAGAATCATATAGGTGCTAGGAGAACCTGGTGCTGAGTGTTGCTAATGGGAAGGACTCTGGACTGGGAGTCAGAAGACCTGGGTTCACATCCTGCTTCTGTCATTTAATAGGATCTTATTGTTTACAGAACACTTTAATATACATTATTTTGATCCTGCTATATGCCTTTAAGATCTGGGAAGATACTTGAAACAATTAGTAAAGATTATATAAGACAGTGTGCATATATAATCAAGTGCCAAATTGTGTGTACAGGCTCAAAAGCTGCAGTTAAGATGTGAGGTTAATTAACATGGGCTCAGAGTAGTTGTAAGTGGAGGAGAGTACTTGAATTGGGCCTTGAAGGAGTATAGGATTTGAGTGGACTGGGGAGGGGGGTGGAAGGGTGAAAGGATTCTCTGTACAAGGACATACCTGTAAGAAGGAACCTAGCATGTTAAGGGAGTGGTAAGATCATCTTGTCTTGAACAAAACAAGGCGTATGTGGGAGATTGGAGTGGCCATAATACTCAGGGAGACTAAGGATTAACATAACACACGTCTCTAGAGACTCTTGGCTTTTCTTATCCCCTTTTTGGGTCATTTCAACCTTAATATAAACATGGCTGGACATGTTCAGCCATCACTCAGTCAGAGGAGGGAAGATCCTTTCATCTTTCTATTGTTTTTAGTGACTTTAACATTATATTCATTTTTCTCTTTCATAGATTACCACTGAGCAGTTAATAAGAGATCATACTCAACACTTTCTGAATGGAGGTGAGATGAAGGTGGAACAGCTGTTCCAAGAATTTGGCAGCAAAAGAGCCGATATTCTTCCATCAGATGGTACCAATGACGCTGAAAAATGCTCCCCTACTGTTTCTCAGGGTAAAAGTTTGGATAACTTGTATTCAGTAAAATCCAGCAGTTCATCCAAAGCACCCAAAGTGGTACCTCTGACTCCAGAACAAGCACTGAAGCAATATAAACACAACCTCACTGCTTATGAGAAGCTGGAAATCATCAATTATCCAGAAATTTACTTTGTGGGTCCAAATGCCAAAAAAAGAAATGGAGTTATTGGTGGCCCCAATAATGGGGGATATGATGATGCAGATGGGTCCTATATTCACGTACCTCGAGACCATCTTGCTTATCGATATGAGGTGCTGAAAATTATTGGCAAGGGGAGTTTCGGGCAGGTAGCCCGGGTCTATGATCACAAACTTCGACAGTACGTGGCCCTAAAAATGGTGCGAAATGAGAAGCGTTTCCATCGTCAAGCAGCTGAGGAGATCCGAATTTTGGAGCATCTTAAAAAACAGGATAAAACTGGTAGCATGAACGTTATCCACATGCTGGAAAGTTTCACGTTTCGGAACCACGTTTGCATGGCCTTTGAACTGCTGAGCATAGACCTTTATGAGCTCATCAAAAAAAACAAATTTCAAGGTTTTAGCGTACAGTTAGTGCGCAAGTTTGCCCAATCCATCTTGCAGTCTTTGGATGCTCTCCACAAAAACAAGATTATTCACTGCGACTTAAAGCCAGAAAACATTCTCCTGAAACACCATGGGCGCAGTGCAACCAAGGTCATTGACTTTGGGTCCAGCTGTTTCGAGTACCAGAAGCTTTACACGTATATCCAGTCTCGGTTCTACAGAGCTCCGGAGATCATTCTGGGAAGCCGCTACAGCACACCTATTGACGTATGGAGTTTTGGCTGCATCCTTGCAGAACTGTTGACAGGACAGCCTCTCTTCCCTGGAGAGGATGAAGGAGACCAGTTGGCCTGCATGATGGAGCTTTTAGGGATGCCACCACCAAAACTTCTGGAGCAATCCAAACGTGCCAAGTACTTTATCAACTCCAAGGGCCTACCTCGCTATTGCTCTGTGACTACTCAGGCGGATGGGAGGGTTGTGCTTGTGGGGGGTCGCTCACGGAGGGGTAAAAAGCGGGGTCCCCCAGGCAGCAAAGACTGGGCGACGGCGCTGAAAGGGTGTGACGACTACTTGTTTATAGAGTTTTTAAAAAGGTGTCTTCACTGGGACCCCTCTGCCCGTCTGACCCCAGCCCAAGCATTAAGACACCCTTGGATTAGCAAGTCTATGCCCAGATCTCTTACCACTGTAGATAAAGTGCCAGGGAAACGGGTAGTAAATCCCACAAATGCTTTCCAGGGACTGGGTTCCAAGCTGCCGCCAGTTGTTGGAATAGCCAATAAGCTTAAAGCTAACTTAATGTCAGAAACCAATGGCAGTATACCTCTGTGCAGTGTATTGCCAAAACTGATTAGCTAATGGACAGCAATATGCTCAGAGATGCATATTTTTAATTATCTTAACAAACCTGCAAATGGGGAAAAAAAAAATGCAAGCCCATTGGTGGATATGTTTTTGTTAGACTAGACTTCTTTTTTTAACAAGGCAAAACATTTTTATATGATTGTAAAAGAATTCTTCAAGGGCTAATTACCTAACCAGCTTGTATTGGCCATCTGGAATATACATTAAATGACTTTTTATAGGTCAATGCATCTTTGTTATTGTCAGATGTTAACTTCAACATATATATTATTTTATTGGTTTAAATGTCTTTCTCTCAAGATAGAAAGCATACCAACACATATACCCTGGCTATTCTTCACTTCTAGTCTCCTTCAACATCTGTTCTGGAGGGGTTGGGATGTGGTAGTATTTGTGGATGAGAGCCAAGGCTAGATCTCTTGCCTCAGCAGGCCATTCTCTGGGCTCATTCTGGATGGAAGGGCTCACTGCAGAATATGAGGTTGGGGGGTGCACCCGGAAGCTGTTGGTGACCTGGACAATCGGTGTCACTGATTTCCAATGACTCATTCGTCTTCACTTCAATTCTCTGATGCACAATGTTTTCATTTTATGTTGTTGTGTTACTATTTTGCCTCTGATTAGTTTCCTGGGCACTCAAAGCATTTTACAGACCTCTCACTGCTTTACCAAATAACCTTATAAGGTGCCGATTTTAAAACTGAGACATATGCATCCCATCCTCTTTCCTCTCCCATCCCTCCTCCTTCATCTCCAAGGAAGATAAAGCAGCTTCTTTACCCCAAGATGTAGGTAGAAAGTAGAATCAGCACGAAAAGTGTGGTTCCCCAACTTCGTGGTACTCTCTGGACCAGCCTGCTTCCTGCATTTTCTTGAACTCTGTACCTATAAAAGTGATCACTCTCAGGTAAACTTCACTACAGTTTAAATGCTTTCCCTCCTCTCTTTCCAGCCACCTGCCACTGATCATTTTCCCCACTTTCACTTTAAACTTAAGGCTATTCCCTAGATCTAAGTGAACTTCAGTTATAAGAAGAAAACTCTTGTTTGAAAATCCAGAAACTGGTAATAATCCGTGTTTCCCCTTTATTTTCCCTGATTTTATTCACTTTAACCAGCCTTTCTTTTTCTCTGCTAAGATTTGAAGTTAAACAATAAGGGCTAATAATAAAACTAATTGCTAGGCCAAATGTGATACTTGGAAGGGTGGAAAAAGAAGAGACTAAGTTTGTTGCTGCTGTTTTGTTTATGTTTTTTCCTATGCCTTCCTCTATTTCCACATTGCTCCAAAACAAAAGTATGCCCAAGTTCTGTCCTAAATGTGTGCTGTTTAGAGCATTTGCTTTCTACAACATAGTTCTTAGAATGATCCAGTTCCATTTTTATTCTTTTAGAATTTAATCTGCAAACTCCATGAGATTGGAAGGAAGCTCCTTTCATTTGACAATACAGTAAAAAGAAGAGAAGAAAAATACTGTGCACGTATCATTTAAGGAACTTTTGCCTAATCCAAAAGTATTCCTGATTGTCGTGGCACCAGGCTGTGAAAAATGAGAATGAACAAACCACACTGATAGTAGTAGTATAATTGTCCAGAGTCTGCCCTCAGCCTCCCAAACACAAGGGCCAGATGGCAGAGAAGAACTCAAACTGAGGCCTCACCCTCTTTGCAGGAGGAGGTCTTGGTACTTTTGGTGACTGAGAAACTGGATTATTTAAAACCTTTATTATCTAAGACTTTACTCCTGGTTTACGGAAGGCAATGGTATATTCAGCCCCTTTAGCTCCCTCTAACTCTTACTGAATTCTGTCATTTGCAGGAGAAGTTGAAGAATCTCCTGCATTATCTAGGCAGAGCATACGTTGAGGTGGTTTTGCCAGTTGTTATCGGCGTGGAAGACCTGTTCCTTTAGCAAACTGTGTTAAAAGGATTGCCACCCCAGATGCACCTGACAAAAACTTGATTTCAGTGTTCATGTTTTTAGTGCGAGATCGTGGTGAGCCAGCCCTGCTGCTGGACTCGGCAGAGAGGAGCCCGTGACCGAGGCTGGCACGTGCTCTGATTCTGTGTAGTGAATGGACTGTAACATTACTGAAACTGGGTCGAGTGAGAGGATGTAGACAACTCACGAACACTAAACAAATTCTGTACAGCTCTGTGAAGGTGAGTGGATGTGTTTCTGCCCCGCTGTGGCGATCTAGAGAGTGACACAGAGTTGTTGACGTTGGCATGCCTGTCTTCTGTGGGCCGATTCAAGTTTGGGGAGAGTGGGCTGCCTTAAAACACAGTGCTGGTTGTGCAGATGGATTTGTGGAGGTGTATGGATGGATTTCAAGTGTAGGGACAAGTTGTGGTTTTTAGAGGCTGTCACTGTGCTGCCTTTTTTTTTGCCACTGTTAAATTTCCACGTGGATCTTTGCCCAGCTATAGCAGTGAGTGCGTGAATTGAATCAGAGTTAGTGCAGAGATTCAGACTGTCTCTTACTCAGTTACTGGATTGTTCTTTAGCCATTTTTGTTCCTCCAGTCACTTCAGCTAAACAGATCAAGTTGGTTGACTTAACTGATTTCTAAATTGACAAAGTCAACTGAATTTCCAGATTGTTAGCAACACAGTGAAAAAGTTGGGTAAGAATTTTCATTTTATTTCATTCCTAAAATCATTTTTTTTCTTTCAACGCAGGAAACTGGCTGATCCAGGTAATAACCCACTCATCTCCTTAGATTCCGTCCTACCTTCTACCCTCACCGTGATTGATGTATTCATTCATCATGTGCTGTCCTGATTTCCTCTTTACATTAGAATATAAGCTTCATATGGGCAGGCCCGTGTCTTTATGATGTTCTGAATTAACAGGTTGCGATGCCCACTGATCATGTGCAGATGGCGGAAGTGCTTGCCTCCTCTTTTAGGTTGACCCACACAATCAATCTCTAATCTCTTTTTGGGAAAGGGCAATCAGGTAAGGGTTATGTGAGGCCGCTTCCTTCTGGTCCAGTGTTGAACACGGTTACCTTGATAATAATGAAAAGAAAAATGCCACTGTAATGAACTATGATGTAAGGACTCTGCCTCTGCCCCACAGGGGCTCTAAAAGAGGAGAAAGAGTCTAGCCTGGATCTTCTTATCACAGAGGAAATTGACTTATGACCATATTAGTGCTTTATTCCTAGGTGTTTGAGGGGGTTGGGACAGACAGGTTAGCCAGCTAATGTCATTACATTTTAGTTTTCATGACATTTAATCTGTTAAGAATGGGGTTTATTGCATAATCAAAAACAGAACAAAACAAAGTATTAAATAAAAATGTCAACTATGAAAATGTTTCAATCTGTAGCAGCTGGTGTGTTAAAATACTTTCTGTTTTGCTTAATTCCTAACTAGGCATAATTAAAGCTAAATATGAAATTTTAGGTAGCAGCTGACAAATGATTCTAAGCTTTCCTGACAGAATGCTCCTACTGTAGTGAATCATAGAAAACTCTCGTTTATTTTTAATTGTTTCTTTTACATCTGTTGTTTGATGTCATCAACACGGAAGTTGCAAAGGTGCCAATGATTGTTCTAGACTGCCTCTGTGTGCTTTTTCTGTTGTGAGAATTAAAAATAAGTACTTATCCTTTGAACCAGGTGGCATTGCCAGAACATGTTTTCCTTCATCTCTTCGTTCTCACCGGAGATGCCCAGTCTGTAGAGCGCTATAACTCACGATACGTAGAGCAACGTCAGATGTCCACGATATGGAACATCTGGAGTCTGTACAAATAAGGAGCGAGAAAAGACCAGGGACTGGCAAATAAAGGAAGAGTTGTCCTCTGCCAGGGACCAGACTCCCAGTTTTGAATAATATATTTTCCAGGCCGGGCGCAGTGGCTCACGCCTGTAATCCTAGCACTCTGGGAGGCCAAGGCAGGCGGATCGCTCAAAGTCAAGAGTTTGAAACCAGCCTGAGCAAGAGCGAGACCCCGTCTCTACTGAAAAATAGAAAGGAATTAATTGGCCAACTAAAAATATATAGGAAAAATTAGCTGGGCATGGTGGCGCATGCCTGTAGTCCCAGCTACTCGGGAGGCTGAGGCAGAAGGATCACTCCAGGCCAGGAGTTTGAGGTTGCTGTGAACTAGGCTGATGCCATGGCACTCTAGCCCAGGGAACAGAGTGAGACTCTGTCTCAAAAAATATATATATATATATATACATATATATATATTTTTTCCATATTCTCAGTTCAGCATGTCCCACTTTTAACTTCAACCTATACTTCCTGAAGCCTAAGAATTTAAAAGAATTTCCTTCCAGAGCTGGCCTTTGGCTGTGATGTGGTTAGGGGTAACCCTCTCCCAAGTGTCTGTCCCATTATGCCTGCTAATTTCAACGAGAAAAGTTTTAAGAGTTACAGTGAACCTGTCCACGTAAGGACTAAAGTTCTCTGGTTCCTGAGATCCATAACCCCTGGGATAAGCCAGAGCTACAGATACCCTGTCTAGACTTTGAAGGGGCAGGATGTGATTCCTAACATAGCCCACCCACTGTTCGGTCAAGCCTAGACTTTAATGTGTTTCTATAACAAGAGGCAACTCACTGAAGACTAGAAAGATTCTCACCTCTTCTGCCACCACACAAATATAGACTAAAAAGAAAGGAGAGCCCCAAATCAGGCCAGATGATGACCTGTGGCTATTTCAGCTCAGAATGTCAGCCTCTAAATCATCAGGTCTGAATGACTTTGGTGTCATGGGATTCTGTCATTGTTCGTTTGAGTCTGCTGACACGCTTCCCCTGAAAGTTCAATTTGGAATGGATGAGTCAGTGTTTTTTTTTTTTTTTATTTTGGGTGGTTTGTTTGTTTAAAAAATAAAAGTGAATTGCTTTGAGAATTATTTAGCATCTTATGATTGTTTCAGAACCAAGGCTGAGGACGGTCCCGGTAGGACACCGTGTGCCGTATTCAGAAGTGGGTGAGTAGCAGCCACTGGGTAATTAGGGCTCTGCTGCAGGTGCAGCCTCTCTACCTGTACGACAATGGGAGCGAAAGGAAAGGCTTGAAAAGGAAAATCTTGGGAAGGGAAAAGGAATGAGATGAGAAACAGCCTTGCAGAGATTCGGCCAGTATTTCTCGTTTAGTGGCCAGAGCTGCTGTCTGTAGTCTGGTTTGTAAGCCCCAGCACTGTTGTGGAGAAGGAAGGTGGGAAAACATAGAGTCCTCAGGGATGGCCATCTCTCCGGGAACCCTGTCAGTTCTCCCATCGGGTATGACAATTACCCTCCTGTGCCCAAGCTTAGCTTAAGAATGAAGCCTGACAAGCAGCTCCAAAGAATACAGTTTATTTGGGAAGTTTGGATATTTTAGGCCCAGGCCTTGGTCTGTGGGTAACTGTTAAAGCCTGAGGGGGCCGAGCATGGTGGCTCACGCCTGTAATCCTAGCACTCTGGGAGGCCGAGGTGGGTGGATCGCTCAAGGTCAGAAGTTCGAGACCAGCCTGAGCAAGAGCGAGA
>CAUYPO010084636.1:0-24535 GCA_963574435.1 Cheirogaleus major | reverse complement strand
CTGGGGTTCCTCTTTGGTGGTGTGCTTTCCATTTGGGTCTTCATATTTCCAGAGTTCCTTTGCTGATTTCTTCCCATCTGGATTAGTTGTTGCTTCTTACTTTTAGGTTTTTGTTCAGATAATGACACATCCTGTTTAGTCTCTGAGCCAGTAGGTGGTGTTTGTGGGAAAGATTCAACCACACCCTGTCCAATGAGTCAATAGATGCCGTAAAACGGTGTGCAGAATGTCCTCCCTGTCAGTAGGTGGTGCTTGCTCAGTGGAGCAGGCTACACTGCTGTTTTTGGGTCCTGTAACCAGCTTTTGTTCCTCTGGAGAGGCACTCTAGTGTCTCAGGTAGGGGGTGGGGCCCTGGGATTTCCAGGTGTGTCCTTATTCTCCACTTCAGTGAGGGCTGGTCTGGTAGTGAGTCTGGGCGGAGCTGGGTTGGGTAAACCTGCCCTCAAGCACCAAAAATGGTGTTAGCAGGGGTCAAAGTCCTGTTCTCTGCTTCACAGAAAAGCTGTCAGGGAGGGGAATGCGATGGCTCCACTCAGTCAGAAAGTCTGTGTGTGGGTGTGGGGCTCTCTGAGACCTGCAGTCTGGAGCAGGTCTCGCTCCTTTCCATCCTCCCCAACTCCACAGCTTCTTCTGGGCCTCTGCCAGCAGGCCAGATGTCAGGCCACCTGGTCTCTCCTGGCTGTGATGCAGGCTGGGGAGTTCCCTGCGCTGGGTCTCGCCTGGGCTGGGCACATGGCCCCACTTTGGGAGCAGGGTTGCCCTCAAGCATGCTGATCTGCCTCTGAAGGCACACACACCTTCTTAGGCTCCTTCCCAATATCCCTTTTGTGCCCCGGGCAATGCGAGACCTGGGTGCGAGGGATCTGGTCTGCAACTCTGACCTCTGAGCCCTGGAGTTCAATCCCTGACCCCACCAGGGAGAGGAGTGCCAGTCCTTATTCCCCCATGGGGAGCTGAAGCTGGGTCGATGTCTCTCAGCCTCAAGGTCTGCCCCGTTCTCCTGGAATGACCAGGCCAGCAACACCTGGGAGGGCTGGCGGGTAGGGAGCTCCCCATCTGAGTACCCCTCAGTCAGCTGTAAGGCCCCAAAAGGGAAGGTCCTGTTCACTGGAGATGGCTCTGGCTGGTGGCTACATTGTCTCTCTCGGCAGCCACGGTAGGGGCAGGGGAGGGGAGAGTGCAGCAGTATGGCGCCTGCTGCTCGGTCGGGCCTGTGCACACGGAGGTGCCCCGAGGGGGTTGGGAGCCTTGTGCCGTGTCCGCTACAGGTTTACCACTTGGTGGTGGCGGCCATCTCTGGACTGTTGTCCGCAGGTCTCTCCAACCACTGGGGAGCCCACCAGCAGTCTGAGATGCAAGGGAGGGGAAGTTAACTGCTCCACCTACCCTTGCCACTGGTCTCCAAGCCGCTGGCTCGGGAGGATTCTTCTCCCAATTCTCCTCCGCAACTCCTCCCGTGGAGTCTCCCGTAGTCTCCGGTGCCCCTCCGTCAGACCCCCGTCTGATATATTGTCGTCTGCTTGCTTCTCTCTTCTAATATCTTCTAGAAGCTGTCTTTTCTGCAGAGACACTCTGTCTGGCGGTGTTTCTTGTCCGTCATCTTGCTCCACCCTCCTGTTATCCATCTTGAACTGACTTTTGTGAGAAGTGAGATGTGGGGATTCAGTTTCATTCTTCTGCATGTAGCTATCCACTTTTCCCAGCACCATTTATTGAAAAGAGATTCTTTTCCCCAGTGTATATTTTTGGCTGTTTTGTCAAAGATTTGATTACCATATGCAGATGGTTTCATCTCTGGAATCTCAGTCCTATTCCAAAGATCGATGCCTCTGTTCTTATGCCAGTCAGAGGCTGATTTAATTAGTATTGCTTTATAGTACAGCTTGAAGTCAGGAAGACTGATGCCTCCTAGTGTGTTCTTTCTCTTAAGATTCCTTTGGCCATATGAGGTTTTTTCTGGTTCCATACAAAGTGAATAATTGTTTTTTCTAGATCTGTAAAGAATGATGATGGTACTTTCATGGGGATTGCATTAATTCTGTAGATCACTTTAGGTAGTATGGATAGTTTAACGATATTGATTCTACTAATCCATGAACAAGGTAGATTTTTCCATCTGTTTACACCTTCTGCAATTTCTTTTCTTAGTGTTTCATAGTTCTCCCTGTATATGTCTCTCATGTGGAGAGACAGGAACACTGTTACACTGCTGGTGGGACTGCAGATTAGTGCAACCTCTGTTCAAAAGAATTTGGAGACACCTCAAAGGACTATAAATAGAAATACCATTCGATCCAGCAATAGCACTATTAGGCATCTACCCACAAAGCAAAAGACATTCTATAATAAAGAAATCTGCACCTGAATGTTTATGGCAGCACAATTCACTATTGCAAGGATTTGGAAACAATCCAAGTGCCAGTTGATTCATGAGTGGATTATTAAAATTTAGTATATGTGTACAATGGAATATTACTCAATTATAAGAAATGACAGTGATCTTGTACCTCTTAAATTTCCCTGGATTTAGCTTGAGCCCATTATCCAAAGTGAGATATCATAAGATCATAAGAATAGTCTCCACATGTACTTTCCATCAAATTGACACTGACTGATCAACACTATGGTGCTCACATGGTAGTAATACTCTCCAGGGATTAGGTGGTTGAATGGGATAAACTCACAACTAATGGATGTGGTGAGCATTGTAGAGAGGAAGAGCATGCCTCTAATCCTTGCTTGGGTGAGGTAAAGACATAAAATGTAACCAAAATGTTTGTACCCTCATAATATCCTGAAATAAAAAATAACTCAAAATGGATAAAATGGATCAAAGACTTTAATGTGAAAGCTAATACTATAAAACCTTTAGAAGAAAACATAAGGGAAAGCTTCATTACATTGTATTTAGCAACAATTCTTTTTAGTATGATATCAAAAGCACAGGTAACAAAAGTAAAATAGACAAAATGGACAGAGTACTTTAAGAGATATTTATTCAAGAAGATATAGAAATGGCTAGTGAGAAAATGAAAAGATGCTCAACATCACCAATAATAAGAGAAATGCAAATCCAATTCACACTGAGATACCACCTCAGACTTATTAACATGGCTACTCTCAAGAAAAACAAAAGAAAAGAAAGTAAGTTTTGGAAAGATTGTGGAGTAATTTGGTTCCTTGTCCACATCCTATTTGTGCCAATGTAAAATGTTATAGCCACTATAAAAAATAGCATTATAGTTTTTCAAATAGTTAAAAATAGTATTGTTATATGATCCAGCAACACTCCCCTCAGCATATACTCAAAAGGATTGAAAACAGGTTCTTGAGAAGACATTCGTATAAGCATGAGTATGCTTATAGCAGCAGTATTCACAATAGCCAAAGTGTGGAAGCAAACTAAGTGTTTATCAATGTATGTAAGGATAAACAAGATGTGGCATACACAGCAGGTCATCAAATACATCATTTCATTCCACATAATTTTATTATACTGTTGATAAGAAAACAATGTATTTCTATACAGGGCCTCTGTCCGTTTGGAGTTTTCGTGTTCTCCATTTTTCTGAATGGGTTTTCCCAGATACTCTTGTTTCCTTCCACAATCCAAAAATGTGCATAATAGGTTCATAGGCATGTCTAAATTGCTCCAGTCTGAGTGAGTGTGGCTGTGTGTGTGAGTGTGCCACAAATTGAATAGCATCCTGTTCATGGATATTTTCCTCCAGCCATGAGCCCTGACCTGCTGGGATAAGTTATAGCCACCCATTACCCTGAGTAAATGGTAAAGGCTGAAATAAGTGGATTGGAAAATAAATTAATAAATTCATGAACACAAATTATTACAAAATAAAAATTTATAAACTATACAATAATTACACAAGTCCATAAAAACAAACAATGCAGTATGAAAATGTTCAGCAAGACTGTCGCATTTGTTATTGTTTATTTTTTAACTGTATGGTAGTAGGGAGTGCTTCTTACAATTTTCTCTTTGCAAATATGTATTTCTTGATTTATATCATCATCATTATTACTGCTGTCGCTCACTGACAGCAAAAATTAGGTAATTATTGTATTTATTTTTATCCATCTTTCTTAAATGTATGTATGGCTCACACATATTTCATTGTTTAATATTAGACATGTTTGGTGTCTTTATTTAGAAGTTTGGTGATGTTTTTGTGACCAGCAATATGCAATAGAAACATAATTCTTGTTTACATCAATTTGCTTATGGTAAAATTGATTTTGCTATATGTCATTTCACTTGAATTCTCAGTTTTTAAGAACCTATCAACAACACTAAGTGAAGACTTATTTTACATAACATGGAATATTATTCAGCCTTAAAAGGAAGGTAATTCTGACACATGCTACAACATAGGTGAACATTAATGTCATTATTTTAAATAAACTAAGTCAATGACAAAAGACCTATACTGCATGATTCCATTCGTATGAGCTATCTAGAATACTCAAATTCACATAGATGGAACGTAGAATGGAGACATCAGTGGCTGGAAGGAGAGGAGGGGGAAGCAGTGTTGTTGAAGATGTTTAGAGTTTTAGTTTTGTAAGATGACAAGAGCTCTGAAAATTGATTGTACAATACTGTAAATGTAATTAATACAATTGAACTGTACATACAAAAATACTTAACATGGTAAATTTTATGTTATGTATATTTTAACACAACCTTAAAAATATCTCTTTGAGACCTAGATTTAAATCTTTTGGCTATGTACACAGAAATGGAATTACTAAATTATATGGTAATTCTACAATTCTACTTTAAATTTTATGTAGGTACCAACAGACTATTTTCCAAAGTGGTTTCACTATTTTGCATTCCCACTAACAGTGAACAAATGTATCAATTTCTCAACATCTTTACCAACAATTTTTATTTTCTGGGTTTTTTATTGTATAAATTTAAGGTATACAACATGATTTTTTATATATGTACATGTAATGAACTGATTACTATAGCCGAGTAAATTAATATAACCATCATCTCAGATAGTTATCTTCCTTTTTTGTGCTGAATGCCTAAAATCTACTTTTTTAGTAAATTTCTAGTACATAATACAATACTATTAACTATAGTCCTTATACTGTATATTATTAGATATCTAGACTTATTTATTCTATATGATTTCAATGTTGTACTCTTTGTTCTACATCTCCCCAATTCTTCTCCCTCTCTGGCCCTGATAATGTAAGTGAGAACATGCAGTATTTTCCTTTCTGTATCTGATTTATTTGACTTAACATAATGTCCTCTAGGTTCATCCCTTTTGTCACAAATGCAGGATCTCCTTCCATTTTAGGGGTGAAAAATATACCATTATTTATAACATGAAATATATATATATATATATATATATCACAATTTCTTTCTCAATACATCTGCCAATGGATACTTTGGTTGTTTCCATATTTTGATCATTGTGAATAATGATGCAATGAACGTGAGAGTCCAGATATCTTTACGAGGTGGAGATTGGATTTCCTTTGTGTATAGATACAAAAGAGAAAATGGGATATACAACATTAACAGAATAAACAATAAAAAACATATAACCATTTCAATTGATGGAGAAAAAGCAATTGACTAAGATTAACAACAAAATTTCATGATAAAAACTCTCAACAAATTCAGTATAAAAGAAATATTGCTAGCCTAGAATTTTTATATCCTGCACAACTATGTTTCACACTTGATGACAAGAAAACAAGTGACAGAATTTTCCATGACTAGTAATGCCCTGCAGAAAATACTCAGAACTTCATTATACATGAATCATAACAATAGATACACACCCGAGTAAAATCACCCAAAAAAGCTAAAGCTCACAACTCTTATAAAACAATAGATCAAGAGGAAAATCAAATAAATAAGACATTATCAAACATGATGAACAAAGCAGATTCCCACACATAAATTCTATCATTAAACATTAATGGTTTAAATGCTCCACTCAAAAGACACAGGCTAACTGAGTTTATGAAAAAACACAAGCCAATTATAGGCTGTCTCCAGGAAACACATCTAAATCACAGGGACATCCACAAGCTCCATGTAGAATGATGAAAAAAAATTCCACACAAAAGGAAACCAAAAGAGAGCAGGTGTAGCAATTCTCATAACAGACAAAATTGACTTTAAATCAACCATTGTAAAGAAAGACAAAGATGGTCATTATATAATGGTAAAGGGAGCAATTAAACAAGAAGACGTAACAATTATATTTATGCACCAACAAAGGAGCTCTCAAATACATAAAACAAATTCTACTAGAGCTAAGCATAAAATAAATTGTAGTATGTTAATTGTTAGTAACTTCAATACCCTACTGCCAGAGCTAGACAAATCTTCAAAGCAGAAAATAAACAAATAAACACTGGCCTTAAATGCGACACTAAAACAAATTAGGCCTAATATAGGTTTACAGAACATTCAATCCAAAACCTACTGAAAATACATTGTTTCCAGCAACACATGGGATATTCTTCAAGACTGATCTTGTCTTAGGCCACAAAAAATGTCTTATCAAATTCAAAAATATCAAAATCATACCATGTATCTTCTCAGACCACAGTGGAATAAAACAAAAAATCAATTCCAAGAGTAACAATCAAATCTACACAAACTCATGGAAATTAAACAATCTGCAACTGACGAGTATTGGATCAAGAATGAAATTAAGATGGAAATCAAAAGATTCCTTGAAGTGAATGAAAAGTGGGACACAAGATATCCAAAACTATGGGATTCAGCAAAAGCATCGCTAATGGTAAAATATCTAGCCTTAAATGCCTATATCATAAAGATAGAAAGCTAACATATTAACAACTTAATTGCACAG
Organism: Cheirogaleus major; assembly: GCA_963574435.1. NCBI lineage: Eukaryota > Metazoa > Chordata > Mammalia > Primates > Cheirogaleidae > Cheirogaleus > Cheirogaleus major. The sequence continues at coordinate 17,660 of CAUYPO010084636.1, read as the reverse complement.
CTCAAGGAACTACAAAAGGAGAATATAATCAAACCTAAACCCAGCAGAGAAAAAAAGTAACAAACATCAGAGCAGAATCAAATGAAATGGAAAAAAAGAAAGAAAAATAAAAAAAGATCAATGAAACAAAAAGTTTGTTATTTGAAAAGGCAAACAAAATTGATAATTCTCTTTCTATATTGTCCAAGAATAGAATTGAAAGGAACCAAATAAGCTCAATCAGAAATGAAAAAGGAGATATTACAACTGATAACAGATACAAAATATAATCCATGAATACTACAAAAATATCCATGCACATAAACTAGACAACATAGAAGAAATGGACAAATTCCTGGAAACACACAACCTGCCAAGACTCAATCAGGAAGAAATAGAACTCCTGAGTAGGCCAGTAACAAGCAGTGAGATCAAAGCAGTAATAAAAAATTTTCCAACAATAAAAGCCCCACAGGAAATGGATTCATGGCCAAAATCCACCAGATATACAAAGAAGAGCTGATACTCAAGATATGGAAATTATTCTGTAACATCAAGAAGGAGGAAGTCTTTTCCAACTCATTCTATGAAGCCAGTTTCACCTTGATGCCAAAGCTGGAAAAGGACACAATAAAAAAAACTACAGACCAATACTTTTTATGAGTATAAATGCAAAAATCCTCAAGAAAATACTAGCAAACTGAATACAATTGCATATCAAAAAATAGTCTTTTGATTTTCATTTTGATTTCCTCATTTATGAAATAATCGTTCAGCAGAAGGTTGCTTAGTTTCCATGACTTTGTGTAGAGATGAGAGTTTCTGTTGGAGTTGATTTCTAATTTTATTCCACTGTGGTCTGAGAATATGCATGGTATAATTTCTATTTTTTTAATCTTTTTGAGACGTGCTTTGTGTCCTAGGATATGGCCAATCTAAGAGAATGTGCTATAGCTAATGAGAAGAACGTATATTCAGTGGTTTTTGGGTAGAATCTTCTGTAAATCTCAATCAGTCCTATTTTTTCTAGAGTTCTGTTTAAGTCCATTATTTCTATGTTTATTTTCTGTTTGGAGGATTTGTCCTGCTTTGTCAGAGGGGTGTTACAGTCCTGGCTTTTATAGTGCTGTTGTTTATAATTTTGTTTATATTAAGTAGGATTTGCTTTATGAATCTTGGTGAATCTGAATTAGGTGCATAAATATTTAGAATTGTTATGTTTTCTTGTTGAACTGTACCCTTTACCATTATTTAGTGACTCTCTTTGTCTTTCATTACTTTTGTTGATTTAAATACTAGGTTATCTGAAATCAAAACCACCACGCCAGCCTTCTTTGGCTTCCATTTGCTTGAAATATTGTTTTCAACCCTTCACCTTGAGTCTGAGTGCTTGCTTGCAGGTTAGATGTGTTTCTGGAAGACAAAAGATACTTGCCTTGTGTGTATTTATCCATTCAGCCAGCGTATATCTCTTTAGTGGTCATTTCAAACTATTCACATTGATTGAGAGAACTGATGAGTGGGGCACATTTCTGTCCATCCTGTTGAGTTGAACTTTGTAGATATGTTTTCTCTCTTAAGCAATTGTGGCATCTGGGCTTTGACCTTTAGCTTTTGAATGATTTTACATTTGTGAGTATTTATTGTGCTGATCCCTGTTTAACACTGTTTTGAGTACTTCTTGGAGGACTGGTCTTGTCTCAGTAAATTCCCTCAGGCTTTCCTCATGCAGCCATTTAATCTTTTACAAAGCATTCAACAACATATCTGGAGCAAAGAATCCTTATTCAATAAATGGTGCTGGAAAAATTGGATAGCCACATGTAGAAGATTGAAACAGGATTCACACCTTTCACCTCTCACAAAAATAAACTCACGCTGGGTAACAGACTTAAACCTAAAGCATGAAATTATAAGAATTCTAGAAGAAAATGTGGAAAATACTCTTCTAAACATTGGCTCAGGCAAATAATTACTGAAGAAGACCCGAAAGGCAATCACAGCAACAACAAAAATAAATAAAGGGGACCTTATCACATTAAAAAGCTTCTGCACCGCCAAAGAAACTATCACAAGAGCAAATAGACAATCTACAGAAAGGGAGAAAATATTTGATTGTTACACATCTGATAAAGGGATGATTACTAGAATCTATTTAGAACTCAGGAAAATCAGCAAGAAACAAACAACCCCATGAAAAAGTGGGCAAAGGATATGAACAGAAACTTTTTAATAGAAGACAGAATAATGGCCAAGAAACATATGAAAAAATACTCAACATCTCTAATTATCAGAGAAATACATATCAAAATGACAATGAGATATCACATCTCTCCAGTGAGAATGGTCTTTAACAAAATTCCCCAAACAATAAATTTTGGTGTAGATGTGGGGAGAAAGGAACACTCATGCACTGCTGGCAGGACTGAAAATTAGTACAATCTCTGTGAGAAGCAACATGGAGATACCTCAAAGAGATACAAGTAGATCTACCATTTGATCCAGCAATCCCATTGCTGGGCATCTACACAAAAGAACAAAAGACATTCAATAAAAATGACATCTCCACTCAAATGTTTATAGAGCACAATTTGCAATTGCAAAGATGTGGAAACAGCCCAAGTGCCCATTAATAAATGAACGGATTAATAAAATGTGGTATATGTATACCACAGAGTACTGTTCAGCCACAAGAAACAATGGTGATATAGCACCTCTTGCATTTTCCTGGCTAGAACTGGAACCCATTCTACTAAGTGAACTATCCCAAGAATGTAAAAATAAACACCACCTGTACCCACCAGAAAATTTTTTTCACTGATCAACACCTAAGTGGACATATAGGAATAACATTTATCGGGGGTCGGGCATATGGGAGGAGTAAGGAGGGGATGGGTATGTACATACATAATGAGTGTGATGTGCACTGTCTGGGGGATGGACACACTAGAAGCTCTGATTCAGGTGGGACAAGGGCAATATGAGTAACCTAAACATTTGTATCCCTATAATATGCTGAACTAAAAAAGAAAAAAAATACACCCTGACCAAGTGGCTTTTATAAGGGGGATTTAAGGATGGTTCAATGTATGTAAATCAATGAATGTGATATACTTCATAAACAAAAAAAAAGGCCACATGACCATCTTAATAGAAGCAGAATAACAATTCAACAAAATCCAGTACACTTTCATGATTAAAATCCTCAACAAACTAGGCACAGAAGAGGCATATCTTAAAGTTATAGGAGCCAAATATGTCAAATCTGCAGCCAACATCACACAAAATGAAGAAAAGTTGAAAGCATTCCCTCTAATAACAGGCAAAAGACAAGGTTTCTCACTGTAACAACTTCTATTCAACATAGTACTGGAAGTCCTAGCTAGAGCAATCAGGCCAGAAAAGAAATAAAGGACAGAGATACAAGATATAATTTATGAATTCTACACAAATATTAATGCAAACAAACTGAAAAATGTGTAGGAAATGGACAAATTCTTAGAAACACATAGCCTCCCTAGGCTCAACCAGTAAGAAATGGAATTCATGAACATAGCAATATCAAGTATTGAAATAGAAACAGCAATAAAAAAAAAAATCCTAAAAAGAAAAGTCCCAGACCAGATGGTTTCACACCTGAATTTTACCACACCTACAAAGAAGAACTGGTGCCCATCTGGCAGAAATTATTCCACAACATCCAGAAGGATGGAATCCTCCCCAATACATTTTATGAAGCGAACATAACTCTGATACCAAAACCAGGAAAGGATGCAATAAAAAAGAAAACTAGAGAAGAATATCCCTTATGAATATAGATGCAAAAATTCTCACCAAAATTCTAGCTAATCGAATGCAGGTGATTATCAAGAAATTAATGCATCATAACCAAGTGAGCTTCATCCCAAGTATGCAGGGATGGTTCAACATATGCAAATCTATAAATGTAATTCACCATGTAAACGGAAGCAAAAACAAAGACCATATGATCCTCTCAATAGACGCAGAAAAAGCATTTGACAAAATTCAACACCCTTTTATGATAAGAATGCTTAACAAAACAGGCATAGATAGGGCATACCTAAAAATGATACAAACCATATATGAGAAACCCACAGCCAACATTATACTGAATGGGGAAAAATTGAAAGCATTCACACTTAGAACTGGAACAAGGCAAGGTTGGCCACTGCCTCCACTTCTATTCAACATAGTGATGGAATTCATTTCTATAGCAATCAGACAAGAGAGCTGAATTAAGGGCATGTAAATGGGACCAGAAGAGATCAAACTCTCACTGTTTCCTAATGATATGATATTATAACTAGAAAACATCAAGGATAAAACCAAGAGACTCTACGAATTGAGAAATGAATTCAGTAAAGTCTTGGGATACAAAATCAATACACACAAATCAGAGGCATACATATACGCCAATAACAGTCAAACTGAGAATGAAATGAAAAACTCAATACCTTTCACAATAGCATCAAAGAAAATAAAGTACCTAAGAATATAGTTAACTAAGGAGGTAAAAGACCTCTACAGGGAGAACTATGAAGCACTGAAGAAGGAAATAGCAGAGGATGTAAACCAGTGGAAGACGACACTATGCCCATGGGTTGGCAGAATCGACATTGTTAAAATGTCTATACTACCCAAAGTGACATACAGAGTCGATGCAATCCCTATTAAAATACCATCAGCATTTTTCACATATATAGAAAAAAATAATTTTAAGCTTCGTATGGAACCAGAGAAGACCCTGTTTAGCAAAAGCAATCCTAGGAAATAAAAACAAAATGAGAGGTATCAATTTATCTGACTTCAAACTGTACTACAAGGCCACAGTAATTAAAAAAAGTTGTAATTGGCACAAGAACAGGGACATTGACCAGTGGAACAGAACAGAGAACCCACATATAAAACCATCTTTGACAAAGCAGACAAAAACATACACTGGAGAAAAGAATCCTTATTCAATAAATGGTGCTTGGGAAACGGGAAAGCCACATGTAGAAAACTGAAAGAGGACCAACACCTTTCACCTCTCACAGAAATCAACTAACACTGGGTAACAGACTTGAACCTTAGGTGTGAAACTATTAGAATTCTAGAGGAAAACGTTGTAAAGACTCTTCTAGACATTGGCATAGGCGAAGAATTTATGAAGAAAACCCCAAAGGCAATGACAGCATCAACAAAAATAAATTTATGAGAGCTGACCAAATTAAAAATCTTCTGCACAGCCAAAGAAACTGTCAAGAGAGTAAACAGAAAACCCACAGAATGGGAGAAAACTTTTGCAAGCTACACATCCGATAAAAGACTGATAACTAGAATCTATTTAGAAATTAGGAAAATCAGGAAAGAAAAATCGAACAACCCTATCAAAAAGTGGGCAAATGATATGAACAGAAACTTTCCAAAAGAAGACAGAATAATGACCAACAAACATGTAAAAATGCTCAACATCTCTAATCATCAGGGAAATGCAAATCAAAACCACAATGAGATACCACTTATCTCTAGTGAGACTGTCCTTTATTAACAAGTACCAAAACAATTAATGTTGGTGTGGATGTGGAGAGATAGGAACTCTTCTACATTGCTGATGGGACTGCAAACTAGTTCAACCTATGTTAAAAGCTATATGGAGATACCTTAAAGCGATACAAATGGATCTACCATTTGATCCAGCAATCCCATTACAAGGCATCTACTCAAATGAACAAAAGTGATTCTATGAAAAAGACACCTGCACTCAAATGTCTATAGAAGCACAATTGACAATTGCAAAAATGTGGAAACACCCCAAGTGCCCATCAATACATGAGTGGATTAATAAAATATGGTATATGTATACCATGGAGTACTATTCAGCTATAAGAAGCAACAGTGATACAGCACCTCTTGTATTTCCTAATAGAGCTGGAACCCATTCTATTAAGTGAAGTATCCCAAGAATGTGATTATATTAAAAAGCTAAATCTTAGATTGATTGGGATCCCAGAAGGGGAAGAGGAACATTCACAAGGGCTAGAAAACTTATTTCATGGAATACTGGAGGAAAATATGCCAGGCTTCCCAGAAATCTTGATATCCAGATACAAGAAGCACACAGAACTCCTGGGAGACTCAACATGAAAAAGCAATCACCTCGTCACGTGGTTATTAGGCTGACCAATGTAAATGCAAAAGAAGCGATTCTACCAGCAGTGAGACAAAAACAACAAATAACCTATAAAGGAAAGCCTATCAGACTAACAGCAGATTTCTCATCTGAAACCTTACAAGACAGGAGAGATTGGATGCCTATCATTAATCTTCTAAAACAGAATAAGGCACAACCTAGAATTCTTTATCAGGCAAAATTAAATTTCATCTATGAGGGAGATATTAAGTCCTTCTCAGACAAGCAATCACTGAAGGAATTTGCAAATACCAGATCATCCCTACAGGAAGTTCTCAGACCTGCCTTACACACAGAACAGGGCAATAGACTCTCTTCTAAGTAAAATCTTTAAAGAGTTAAAGGCTAGAACTTGAACTGCATGATGGCTCAAGGACTGAGACAAAGAAACAGGACTTGACCCAACAGTATGAATGGAAATCTTCCTATAATTTCAATCCTCTCAATAAATATAAATGGCTTAAACTGTCCTCTGAAGAGGCATAGACTCGCAGAGTAGATAATAATCCATAAGCCTAGTATCTGCTGTCTGCAGGAAACACATCTAACCTGCAAAGATGCCTTATAGCTGAAGGTCAAGGGATGGAAAACTGTCATCCAGGCAAAGGGAAGTCAAAAGAAATCAGGGGCAGCTATACTATTTGCAGATAACATAAGCTTTAAATAGCAAAAGTATAAAAGGATAAAGGTGGCCACTTTATAATGGTGAAAGAGAGGATCCAACAAGAAGATTTAACAATTTTTAATATTTATGCACTCAATACAGGAGGACACAATTACATCAAGCAAACCTTATGTGATCTAAATAGCATGTTAAACAATACTGCCGTACTAGCAGGCAACTTCAACACTCCACTGAATGAACTGGATAAATTCTGCAAACATAAAATAAGGAAAGAAGTAATGGACTTAAAGAGAGCTCTTGAACAAAAATGTCTGAGAGATCTCTACAGGACATTCTATCCAAAGAAAGCTGAATTTACATTGTTCTCAGTAGCCCATGGATCCTCTCCAAAATTTATCACATTCTAGGCTACAAAGCAGACCTCAACAAATACAAAAAAGAGAGAAATTATACCATGTGTCTTCTCTGACAATAGTGGTATAAAATTAGAGTTCAATTCCTATATAAACACTCAATCCTTCTCAAAGTCAGGGAAACTAAACAATTTATTATTGAAGAATGATTCGGTCAAGGAGGAAATTCAGAGGGAAATCAAGAGTTTCTTCAAACAAAATGATAACGGAGACACATGTTACTGAAACCTGTGGCATACAGCAAAAGCATACCTGAGAGGAAAACTAATAGCAATAAACGCTCACATATAAGAAACAGTAAGCTTACATACTGACAACCTAATGAATAGGCTCAAGGAATTGGAAAAAAAGGGCAAACCAATTCCAGTCCTAGCAGAAGAAAAGAAATAACTAAGATCAAAGCAGAGCTAAATGAAATTGAGAACAAGAGAATTATACGGAAGATCAACAAAACCAGAAGCTGGTTTTTCCAAAAGATAAACAAAATTGATAGACCTCTTGCTAGATTGACAAGAACTGAAAGGGAAAGGACTGTAATAAATTCAATAAGAAATGAAAAAGGAGAGTTAAATCAGACACCACAGAAATAGGAAGCATTATTTTTGACTATTATAAAAAACTATATGTCCAAAAACTACACAACGAGGAGGAAATGGACAAATTCCTGGAAATATAAAACCTCCCTAAGTTCACCCAGGGGGTAACAGAATTTCTGAATAGACCAATCTCAAGCTCAGAAATTGGAGCAGTAATTAACAACCTCCCCAAATGGAAAAGTCCCGGACCAGATGGCTATACTTCAGAGTTATAACAAATTTACAAAGATGAGTCCATACTTATACTACAGAAATTATTCTTCAACCTTGAGAAGGATGGTATCCCTCTTAACTCATTCTATGAAGCAAATATCACCTGGATATCAAAGCCAGGAAAAGATACAACAGAAAAAGAAAATTAGAGATCAATATCCCTCATGAATACAGATGTAAAAATCCTCAACAAAATTTTAGTTAGTAGATTTCAGCAGCACACACACAAATAAATTCACCATGACCAGGTGGGCTTTATTCCAGGGATGCAAGGCTGGTTCAACATACACAAGTCTACAAATGCAATTCGCATCATAAATAAAAACAACAGCAAACACCATATGATTCTCTCAATAGATGCAGAAAAAGCATTTGAGAAATCCAACACACCTCTCTGATAAAAACTCTTAACAAAATAGGCATAGGCAGCTCATATCTTAAAATTATCAAGTCTATTGGTGACACACCCACAGCCAATATTATACTGAATGGGGAAAAATTGAAACCATTCCCACTTCGAACCAGAACTAGACAAGGATGCCCACTCTCTCCCCTTCTATAAAACTCAGTGATTGAAGTCCTAGTCAGAGCAATCAGGCAAGAGAGGGGTATTAAGTGCATCAACATGGGTGCAGATGATATTGTACTCTCGCTTTTCACCAATGATATGATATTATATCTAGAAAACCCCATGGATTTGTCCAAAGACTCCTAGGTTTGATTAAATAATTTGACAGTGTCTTAGGTTACAAAATCAATATACATACATCAGAGGCATTCATAAATGCCAAGAACCATCAAGCCTAAACTTAAATAAAAAATGCAATATCTTTTACTATAGTCCCAAAGAAAATTAAATATCTAGGAATATATTTAATGAAATATACGAAAGCCTTATACAAGGAGAACTGTGAAATGCTAAAAAAAGACATTGTAGAAGATGTAAACAGATGGAAAAATATAGCTTGTTCATGGATTATTAGAATCAATATCATTAAAATGTGAATATTTCCTAAAGTTATCTACAGACTAAATGCAATCCCCATGAAAGTACCATCATCATTCTTTACAGATCTAGAAAAAATAATTCTTCTCTTTCTATGCAACCAGAGAAAAACCTCGTATAGCCAAAGCAATCTTAAGTAAAAAGAACAAACTGGGAGGCATAGTCTTCTTGACTTCAAGCTGTACTATAAAGCAATAATAATTAAATCAGCCTCTGATTGGCATAAGAACAGAGGCATCGATATTTGGAATAGGACTGAGATTCCAGAGATGAAACCATCTGCATGTGGTAATCTAATCTTTGACAAAACAGACAAAAATACACACTGGGGAAAATAATCTCTTTTCAATAAATGGTGCTGGTAAAACTGGATAGGTACATGCAGAAGAATGATTCAGGATCCCTACCTCTCACCTCTCAAGAAAATCCACTCAAGATGGATAACAGACTTAAACCTAAGGCATGAAACCTTAAGAATCCTAGAAGAAGATGTTGGGAAAACCCTTTCAGACATTGGCCTAGGCCAAGAATTCTTGAAGAATACCCCCAAAGCAATCACCGCAGCAAGAAAAATAACCAAATGAGATGTCATCAAATTAAAAATCTTATGCACAGCCAAGGAAACTATCATTGGAGTGAATAGACAACCTACAGAATTGGAGAAAATATTTGCTGTCTACGCTTCTGATGAATGTCTGATTACAAGAATCTATCTAGAACTCCAAGAATTAACAAGAAAAAAATCAAACAACCCCATTCAAGAAATGGGCAAAGAAAATGAACAGAAATGTTTTCATAGAAAACAGAATGATGTCCAGCAACCTACAAAAGATGCTCAACATCTCTAATCATTAGAGAAATGCAAATCAATACCACAATGAGATGTCACCTAACCCTAATGAAATTGGCCTGTATCAAAAAATCTCAAAACAACAAATGCTGTCGAGGATGTGGAGAGACAGGAACACTCTTACACTGCTGGTGGGACTTAAAATTAGTTCAACCTTTGTGGAAAAGAACTTGAAATACCTCAAGGAGCTAAAAATAGATATACCTTTTGATCCAGCAATAGCATTATTAGGTATCTATCCACAAGAGCATAAGATATTCTATTATAAAGTCATCTGCACCCGAATGTTTATGGCTGCACAATTCGCTAATGCAAGTACGTGGCAACAACCCAAGTGCTCATCAGTTCATGAGTGCATTATTAAAATTTGTTTATGTTTACAATGGAATATTAGTCAATTCTTAGAAAGGGCAGTGAACTAGCACCGCTTGTATTATACTGGATTAAGCTTAAGCCCATTATCGAAAGTTAGGTGACTCAAGATCAGAAGACTGGGCTCCACATGTACTTGCCATCAAATTGGTACTTACTGACTAACACTATGGTGCTCAAATGGTGTTGGTGTTCACCAGGGATTTGGGTGTAGGGAGGGTAGACTCACATCTTAGGGATATGGTGAGCATTGTAGAGGTGAAGGGCATACATATAACCCTTGCTAGGGAGAGGCAAAGATATAAAATGCAACCAAAATGTTCATACTTTCATATTTGCTTGAAAAAAAAATGAAAAAACCCACAAAGTACACAAATCAGTACCATTTCTTTATAGGACTAACAGTCAAGCTGATATTGAAATCAAAGACTCAATACCATTCACAATAGCTACAAAGAAAATAAAATACCTAGGAATATTCTTTACCAAGGAGATGAAAGTTCTCTATAAGGAGAACAATTGATCACTAAGGATATAAATCACAGATGACAAAAACAAATGGGAAAATATAACATATTTATGAATTGGTAGAATAAACATTGTTAAAATGTTCACATTACCCAAGGTAATTTACAAATTTCATGTAGCCTCATTAAAATGCCAATGTCATATTTCAAAGACTTAGAAAAAATAATCTTGTGCTTATCTTGTAACCAGAAAAGACTCTGAATAACCAAAGCAATCTTAAACAAACTGAACAAATTTGGAGGCATGACATTACCAGACTTTGAGCTATACTTTGAGGTAATAGTAATCACAACACCATGGTATTGTTACAAAAATAGAGACATAAAAATAGAACAGAATCGGGAGCTCAGATATCACAGATATTACAACATCTACCTACAGTCATCTGATCTTTGACAAAGCATACAGCAATGCATACTGGGGAAAAGAAGCCCTTTTTAGTAAATGGAGGTTGGGAAATTGTATAGACACGTAGAAAAATGAAACAGGACCCCTATCTCTCACCACTCACAAAAATTAATTCAAGATGGATAAATGACTTAAATGTAAGGCATGAAATCATAAGAATTAAAGGAGGAAATGTAGAAGAATTTCTTCTGGGCATAAAATATTTGAATAAGACCCCAATGTAAATTACTGCAATGAAAATAAATAAGTAGTATTTGATTAAACTAGAAAGCTTCTGCACAGCTAAGTGAATAATCAACAGAACAAAAAGGCAACTTACAGAATGGGAGAAAATATTTACAAACTATGTATCAGATAAAGGGGTGCTACCTAGACTCTACAAAGAAGTCAAACAAATCAGCATGAATAAAACAAACAACATCATTAAAAGTGGGCAAACAAAAATGAACAGAAACTTCAAAACAAGATAGTCAAATGGCCAATAAACATACGAAAAAATGTTCAACATGACTAATCATCAAGGAAATGCAAATTAAAGCCATAATGAGATATTATATTACCTCTGTTAGAATAGCTTTTATTAAAAAGCCCAAAAATAATAGATGCTGGTGTGGACACAGAGAGAAAGGAATGCTTATGCACTGTTGACGGTACTACAAATTAGTACAACTCCTTTGGAAAATAGTATGGAGATTACTCAAAGAACTAAAAGTAGAACTACCACCCAACTGAGGAATCCTGCTACTGGGTATTTACCCAAAGGATAAGAAGTCATTTTATCAAAAGAAACCTGCACTCAAATGTTTATTGCAGTACATTTTACAATTACAAAGATGTGAAATCGTCCCAAGTGCCCATCAATTCATGAGTAGATTAACAAATTTTAGTGTTTGTATATTGTGGAGTACTACTGAACCATGTAGAAGGATGACTTAATGCCTTTTTCAAGAATTGGATCAAAGTGGAAACCATTATCCTAAATGAAGTATCTAAAGAATGAATAAACAGACACCATATGTACTCTCTATGAAGTTGGAACTCATGGGCACACATGTGCAGAGAGGGAAGTAAAATTCATTGGAAATCAAGCAGAGGGAGTGGGAAGGATGGGAGGAATGCAAAAACCTACTGAACAGGTAAAATAAACACTATCCAGGTGATGGCCACACTTATATCTCTGACTCCTGCATTTCAAAAGTGGTCCTTTTAACAAAAACATTTGTACTCCCTTGATATTTTGAAATAAAAAATAAAAATAGAAATTAGATATAGATACAATTTCCTCAAAATAATAAGGGCCATTTATGAGAAAACCACAGCTAACATCTGAATCAATGGGGAAAATTTTCCTCTAAAATCTGGTACAAGGAAATGATGCCATTCCTTACCACTTCTATTTAACATGGTACTAGAAGTTCTAGCAAGAGCAATCAGGCTATAAAAGGAAGCAAAAATTTTCAAATCAGAAAAGAAGACATAAAACTATTTCTATTTATAAGTGACATGATCTTACATGTAGAAAACCCCTAAAGACTCCACCAAAAAAAAGTTATAACCGTTAAATCTATGTATTGAAACTTAAGAGCCTATGTGATAGTATTAAGAGGTGGGGCCTTTAGGAGATAATTAAGTCATGAGGACAACACTGTCATGGATGGGATTAGTGACCTTATAAAAGGGATTGAATTTTGATTGTATTCTTTGATACATAGGACTTTTTGATTTTGACATATTCCAATGTAGCTATTTTTCCTCTTGTTGCTTGTGCTTTTGACATCATATCCAAGAATCACTTCCAAATCCAATGTAATAAAGCTTTCTTCCTATGTTTTCTTTTAATAGTTTTACAGTTTTAGATGTTACATTTGTCTTTGATCTTTTTTGAGATAATTTTCCTATATTGTAAGATAAATATGAAACTTCATTCTTTTGCATTTGTATATCCAGTTTTCTCAATACCCTTCTTTCCCCATTGAATGATGTTGATACCCTTGTCAAAAATCAGTTGACCATATATTCATGTGTGTATTTCTGGCCTTACTATGCTGCTTGGTGTATATGTCTGTCATCTTTATGCTACAACACTGTTTTGATTAATGTAACTTTGCTATACATTTTGATATTAGGAATTGTGAGACCTTCAACTTTGTTCTTCTTTTTCAAGATTGTTTTGGCTATTCAAGGTCCATTGTGACTCTGTGTGAATTTTATGATAGATATTTTTCTATTTATGCAAAAACAATGTTGGGATTTTGATAGGTATTACATTAAATCTGTAGATTTAGGGGACTAATATTACCATCTTAATGATATTAAGTATTTTACTCCATGAACATAGGGTGTCCCTTATTTATTTGTGTCTTCTTTAATTTAGTTCGGCAATGTTTTTTTTTGTTTGTTTCCAGTATGCAAGTACTTCACCTCCTTGGTTAGGTTTGTTTCTAAGTTTTTTTTTTTTTTTTTTATGTGGACCAGTTGTATTTTTGATACCAACTTCATGCTAAATCATTATGTAGACAAAATGGTCTGGTTGTAGATTTTCTGAGGTCATTCTAACCAACAGGGGTCCTGAAATCTGGGATAGAAGGCTGTGATGAACTTCATCTTGTGGTATCATATCCATGCCATAATCACCTATGTGTATAAAAGAGTAGGTCTGGGATTCATGAGGATACCTCTGTTCCTCTGGATACCAGAGGGCTGCATTGTGAGGTTTACCATGAGTCCCCTTGCAATTCTTATTTCCAAGCCTGTTTCATGTGTCTCTCTGTAAAGCAGTTTCTTCAGTGTCAATTGTATTTTTGTATATTAGCAATAAATCGTTAGAAGCTACAATTAAAAAATAAATACTATTTACAACATCATAAAATATGCAATGATAACAAATAAATCTGACAAAAAATGTTATGCTGAATATCCTTATACCTGTATACTGAAAACCAAAAAACATAGCCAAAGAAAATTAAATCCTAAATAAATGGATGAATATATATATTTTGCTTATGTGTCCAAAAAAATTTGTTAAGTATCAGCTATCCCAAATTCATCTGTAGATTCAATGGAATCTTAGTTAAGATTCCTGTAGAATTTTGTTGTAGAAATTGTCGGGCTTAATTGAAAATTTATATTAAAATGGAAAAGAGGTGGAATAGTCAAAATAACTTTGAAAAACAAGCACAAAATTGGAGGACTCACATTACCTGACTTTAAGACTTATTAAAATGCCATGGTAATCCAGACAGTGTAGGAGCAAAGTCAATTATATCTCATTAATTTTAAAATTTAAAAAAAGAAGTAATCTTGTAAGATTTTCCTTTTTTAACTTCCATCTCTTTCATAAATTGAGGAAAGAGGTTAGGATAGAAAGACACTTAAACTCCTATTATTAAATTCAGAGAAACTTTAAACAATAAGATTGCTCAGTATTTAATTGTTTAGATGTAATGTGATCTATTTAACCAAACTTCAGACTTCTGTTCTTGTAGCAATGTTACACTAAATATCTTTATATGCAACTCTGCCACCATGTGGAAATAAATCTGTAGGATAAATTTCTAGATTTAGAATTACTGAGTCAAACTCTATGAGATTTGACAGACATTGCTAATTTGAGCTCGATAGAAGTTCGTTCATTCACATTATTATAAACATTTTATGAAAGTGCCTGTTTAACCATCCCCTTTCCCACATTGAGAATTATTAATTTATTTAATATTTGCCATAATATATACCAAATTTTTTCTATCCATTTATCTGATAATGGGCACTTAGGTTGATTCCATTTATTTACTATTGTGAATAATGCTGTAATAAAAATAGGAGAGTTGACATACTGATTTCCTTTCCTTTGGATGCATGTCTAGTAGTGGAATTTCTGGATGATATGGAAATTCTACTTTATTTTTTGAGAAATTTCCATAATATTTTTTCATAATGGCCATACTAATTTATATTCCCACCACCAATGAGCATGTTTCCCTTTTCTCCACATCCTCATCAACTCTTGCTATTTTTTATTTTGATAAAAGTCATTCTAACAAGTGTGAAGTGATGTGTCTTTGTGGCTTTAATTTGCATTTCTCTAATGATTAGTGATGTTCAACATCTTTTCATATACTTGTTGGTTATTTGTATGTATTCATTGAATAAATACTTGGATATTGCCCATTTCTTTAATTGAGTTATTTGTTATCTTACTATTAAGTTGTTTGAATTGCCTATACATTTTGGATATTTTTTTATTTCAGAATATTGCAGGGGTACAAACGTTTTGGTTACATAAACTGACTTTGTACTGCCTGAGTCAGAGCTACAAGTGTGCCCATCTCCCAGTCAGCACTCACTGCACTCGTTAGGTGTGAATTTACCCATCCCTCCTCATCCCTCCCACCTGCCTGACATCCAATGAATGTTACTTCCATATCTGCACATAAGTGTTGATCAATTAGTACCAAATTAATGGTGAATATATGTGGTGTTTGTTTTTCCATTCTTGTGATACTTCACTTCAAAGAATGGGCTCCAACTCCATCCAGGGTAATATAACAGGTAGTTCACCATTTTTTATGTCTGAGTAGTACTCCATGGTATACATATATCACATTTTAATAATATACTCATGTATTGATGGGCATTTGGGTTGTTTCCAAATCTTTGCAGTTGTGAATTGTGCTGCTATAAACATTTAAGTACAAATGTCTTTTTTTTTTTTACAGAATCCTTTTTTTTCTTGGGGTAAATACCCAGTAGTGGAATTGCCGAATAAAATGATAGTTCTACTTTAAGTTCCTTGAGCTGTATCCACAATAATTTCTGTAGAGGTTGTACTTGCTTTCAGTCCTTCCAGCAATGTATGAGTGTTCCTATCTCTTTGCATCCACACCAACACTTGTTGTTTTTGGACTTTTTGATAAAATACATTCTCAATGGAGTTGAATAATATTTAATTGTGGTTTTGATTTGTATTTCCCTGATAATTACAGATGTTGAGCATTTTTTGTTTGTTTGTTGGCCATTAGGCTATATCATTTTGAAAAGGTTCTGTTCATGTTTTTTGTCCACTTCTTAATGGGGTTGTTTGATTTTTTCTTGCTGATTTTCCTGAGTTCTATACAGTTTCCTGTTAACAGCCCTTTATTGGTTGTGTAGCATACAAATATTTTCTTCCATTCTGTAGGTTCTCTATTTGCTCTCATGATAGTTTCCTTTGCCATGCAAAAGGCAAAAGCTTTTTAATTTGATTAGGTCCCATTATTTATTTTTGGTGTTACTGTGATTGTGTTGTTTTTTTTTTACATAAATTCGTTGCCTAGGTCAATGTCTATAGGAGTTTTTCTTAAATTGTCTTTTAAAATTCTTATGGTTTCATGCCTTAGGTTTAAGTCTATTATCCATTGTGAGTTGACTTTTGTGAAAGATGAGAGGTGTGGCTCTTGTTTTAGTCTTCTACATGTGGCTTTCCAATTTTCCCAGCATCATTTATTGAATAGGGATTCTTTTCCCCAGTATATGCTTTTGTCTGCTTTGCCAAAGATCAGATGGCTATATGAAGATGATTTTATACCTGGGTTCTCACTCCTGTTCCATTGGTCTATGTCTGTCTATGTCTCTCTTCTTGTGCCAGTACTATGTTGCTTTAGTTACTTTAGCCTTGTAGTATAGCTTGACATGTGGTAAATTGATGTCTTCAAATTTTTTTCTGTTTGCTTGTGATTGCTTTGGCTATACTGGTTCTTCTCTGGTTCCATTAAAAGCATAGAATTACTTTTTGAGATCCACAAAAATGTATGTTATTTTTTCAATAGGGATTGCATTGAATCTGTACAACACTTTGGGTAATATAGACAAGAAAATTTTCCTCAGTTATTCCCTAAAGTAGGTTTGCCAGTCCTTGTGTATTCAATCATACAGGCTGTGGTTGATTTTCACTCAAAAGCATTACCTACTGGCTCAAAGATTAATCTGGGCATGTCATTACATAAACAAAAGAAAATCCAAAAGAAAGAAGCAATAGCTGTTCCAGATGAGAATGATTCAGCCAAAGAACTCTTGAAGCATGAAGAATCATAGTGAAAGGACACTCCCAAAAGGGAAAACTTGCTCCCTAGCAATGGATACCAACAAAAAGCTGAATATTGAAATGATAGAGGAATGATTTCAATCATGGATTGTGCGGAAGCTCAATGAAATACAAGATAAAATGGAAACCCAACACAAGTGAACCAGATAAACAATAGAGGAAATGAATGAAAAATTCAATAAAGAAATTTAATTATTAGTCTTTTGTATCTTTGGTTAAATATACTCCTAGATATTTGATTTTCTTCGGGGCTATTGTAAAGGGTATTGCGTTTTTGATTTGGGTTTCTGCTTGATGGTTCTTGGCATATATGAATGCTTCTGATTTGTGTATATTGATTTTATAGCCTGAAACTTTACCAAATTCATTTATCAAATCTAGGAGTCTCTTGGAAGAGT
>CAUYPO010084635.1:0-19929 GCA_963574435.1 Cheirogaleus major | reverse complement strand
AAAAGGAGCAGTGGTGTTGGGTGGGTCGGCAGGGAGAATGTCAGGATGTTATTTTTACTAATCTGAGCAAGATTAATATATCAGGTGGGCCAGAGCCCACTTGGTGGCAGGTAAATTCAGAGAAAGAGTGGGGAGGACAGGTGTATCAAAACAGAATCTGTACATATTGGCTATAGCATGACTGATGGGGAAACCTGCAGAGGGAGAAATAGAAAGCGACCCCCAAGTTTTTGAGAGCCAGTAATGGAGAGAGGCTGGATGTGCCCGGCTGAAAGAGGGCTGCCTGGAGGAACAGCGACTTTGAGAGAAGATGTGCTTGACTTGTTAGTCAACCTGGATTTTCTTTTTCATAAAATGGAGTTTTTAAAACTATGATTTAGAGTTTCTAATCAAAGCATATCTATTCACATTCAATTTTGGAAGGTTTAAAATGCTGATAAAAAAAAAAACTTAACAAGCAAACATATAAAAAATGCTCATCATCTCTAACAATCATTAATTTTAAATAGCTCTGATTTGTATTTCTTGAAGAACAATTTCTCACAAGATAAATTGTGATGTATATACTTCTATAGTTCATTTTATTTCTTTTTGCAACCATTATCCTCCAGATTAGGGTAAATTTTGACACCAAATAAACATATGAAAGCTTTAGCAGTCTAAAGTTTCCTTTAAAGATAATAGCTAAAATTAATTGCCTTATTTAATTTTTACAACCAATCGATGACACAGGATATACACTACTCCCATTTTAACCATAAGGAAAGTGAAGCAAAAATATTTTAAATTAATACCCCAGTTTGCACAGTTAATAGGTAGCAAAATCCAGATCTAAATCCAGGCAGAGTGTACGCCTGAGCTTTAAATATTTCCACTACACCAACTGAAAACTAACGCATGTGCCTGTTTTACTCATTTTAGCCAGTATTTGTGAAGCACCCTCATCTGAAAGTATTGCAATCTCAGACATGGCAGTGGCTCATAAATCAAAGTCTCCCCATTTGTAATTGCATCTGCTAACTCTTAGAAGAATAGTTCTTCACAAATCTCCACGACTTCATGGATACCTGGCAGGCGTTGATCCATCTCTGTGCAGCTATGGGAGTACATCTTAGTGGCTGAGACAGTGATCTGAATTCAGGGCATCCGGGTTGGGATTTTAAGCACATTTTTTCAAAATTGTATACATTTGGGCAAAGAACAAAATCCCTCTGAACTACATTTATACAAGTTGAATGACAAAGCCTACCTCTCAATTTCTGTAAGAATGAAAAGAAGTGTGCTACCATTTAGTAATTTGGCTGTTAATATTAGAGGATGCTCATTGCTGTGTTTGCTCTCTCCCCTTTCCTCCACCTGCCAGTATTAAACATCATTTGCAAAATGCCAAGAAAGCATCTTACATTGGAAATAGCTTTCATGGAGAATCCAATAGAATATAAAAATGTTAGATTATTTCTGGCTTTTTAGAGAGAATCATAAAATATATTCAGCCATCAATGATTTTCCCTAGGTAGAACATTTAGGAAATGTGCCAATTAATATTGTAAAATCATATTTTGTAATTACCAGAACTGTGAAATTTTAAATATGCATTAATAATACTAAACACCTAATTTCTGTTGTGCATTAGATTTTGTGGAATGATTTTATGTAAACTTTTCTCTTGGTTCTTACTTAGAAGAGTGAAGTATTTGTTATAATCCTCATTTTATTGATGAAAGAATTGGTTTCCAGAAAGATTAATGGCTTCTCACTTCATTGTTCAACCTGTGAGCTCCTATACCTTGCAGGATAGAGTTTAACGTCATGGAATCAAATCATGAACTGGTTTTCACCTGAGTTTGCTGAGTGGCAAAAATAAAAATAATAATTTACAGAGATGCAAGCAAGTTGGGGATGATGGATCTCACACAAAAAGGAATGTGGATTTAGTCAACTGCCAACATTGGTTCCCTTATTTGAAAATATCACCCTCAATAAATCTACAGTTCCCTTAGTTTTTCCCTATCCTTGTCATTGCATCTGGAGCTTCAGAAGTCTGGAGTAGAAAGAAGAAGAATTAAAGTTGCTGCCTCCTGCTGCCTTTCATAGACAAAGCAAAAGCTTCCTATAACCCCCCACGGACTTTGCTTCTCTAGCACAGTGTGAGCTGTTTGTTATGTGTCCACCCCTTGCTGCAAAGGGTTCTGAGAAAGAAAGTGTAGAGCCATAGAGCCTGGGGCTGCAAATGTCGCTGCCCCAAATAAAATTGGGTCATTCTTGGTGGGGAGATAAGGGTGGGAGAGATGTATGCAGATCTTAGCCGAGACAGCAAGAGTATCTATTTTATATAGCTTTTAGAGATATTTTATTCAATATACATTTTCATATATACAATATGCAATATATTGGATACAATATACATTTTCATAATAGATATATGACAAATCATATTATGTTAAGTATTATTAATATCAGAGTAATTAATGTAATGATAGCATTGCTTTCCTTTTCCATGGAAAACAAGGACAGATGATAGTTAATAATACTTATTAAAGTTGAAAAACTACCTTATAATTTTACTGTGTTCAATTCCTCATATCTTTTAATGCATTTCAGCCTCATAATATTCTTCTAATAAAGATGGAGAGTATCATTATTATATTTGACAACAGGAAAACCTACCCCCATAAAAGTGAAGGAAATTGCTTACATTAATAGTAGAAGCATGTATTTTTACTTTGAATATTACAGTATGATTTGAATTAAATGTATTAATGTTCAAGAGCCACCCTTCCCTCTGAAGCGATAGAGGGAGTACTGTAAATGATAAGCAATGGGCATTTTTATTGATGACTCATTGAAAAATGAACAACTGATAATATTCTCTTGCAGTAGAACACTTTGCAGTTTAAAAGCGTATTCACTATTTTATATCCAAAAAACATGAAGTAGACATGTAAGGGAGACCCCAATTTAAATAGGAGAAAGCTGAGTTGCTGACTATGTATGTGACTTGCTCAGAGTCACTCAGCTTATAAATGAAAGAGCTGGGAAAGACACAAGATCTCCCAGTTTTAGCCCAGTGACCATTTTATTGATCATTACTGCCCTTCAGAAACAGACTTTTTTGTCTATACTTCTCATGAGAAGCAATATTTTGTAAAAGTTACAACCATATTTTTGAAATCTTTTAAGTCAAAACTTACAAAATTAAGTCTATATTTAGAATATACATTTTTTTTTTTTGGCTTCCACACTATGGACCATGTTGGTAAACTATAATTAATTGCAAATATTTAAAAATTAGATTTTTATAATTCTGAATTTCTAACTTCTCTCTACTCTATCTATCTATAGCTAAACCACATTCCTGGGTAGCATTCAGGGCTGGACTGAAGACCAGGCATGAATCCTTAGTTTTCTGCAGTCCCCCTCTCTTTTGGGCCTCTAGTGAGGAAGCTGAGACAGGGCACTTCACTCATTTGATTTATCTGCCTGTCGAGTGTAGGCAGGTACCTTTGTGACCCCTGCTTATCTTACAAGCCATTTCCTGATACTGGACACTGGAGTAAACGATATAGTATTCTTCTTTTAATTTCTGAGATTTCTTTGGGACCATTGATGTTCGCAGTAGAGAAAGGAAAATATTTGTTTGGTTTTCTGGGTAGGTGGACAAAAAAAAAATCACTTAACCATCTCAGACTGCTTGGTGTATGCTGACTGCATTCGATCACTGCTAGATATAGATTTAGCATCAGCAGACTAGTCTGGTAAAGAACAGTGAAGGTGAATGAGGTACCTCTGAAAATAATGAGATACCTCTGGAAATAAGAGAAAGGGTGCAGGTGGTTGTATGAAACACAGGTCAATTCAACATAGGCTCATCTGCCACCAGAGCTTAGATTTTGGACATTTGAGGACCACTGTTTGAGGATGGCAGACCCACCCCATCATTAAGTCAACAGCAAAGTAGAGCTTCTTAAAGGAGTTGACTTACTGCTTGTTTTCCCCCCACATAAATATAATTAAATATGAAAGGTGGTGATGGTGGTTGAACATCTGTCTTTAGCTTTCAGATTTTTCACAGTCTGTTGATTAGGTTATGTTTTGTATTATTCCAATGTCCACAGCTGTCAAGTGAAATGGGAGCAAGCCTTCCAGAATCAGGGAGCTGAGATCTGCAGCAGCTCTTCACGTTCCACGTGGTAATAGCTGGTGACAGCTTCTACTCTGAACAAATTGTTTTCTGTTGGTTGATGGGTCTCAGCTGTTCTAACCTGGGAAGTGATGAGTTTTGCTTTCATTTGGAAAGTATGCTGAGATTTGTTCAAATAGAGTAGCTGGCTTCTTTGGGTGTTATTGTTTGTTTGATTTAAAAAAAAAATTGCGGATATGTGTGTGTACACATGCAATGGGACTTTGGTCCATTTTTGACAGCAAGTTCTTATCTTACCAAAGCATAATATCTGGAGCCTTCAAAGGTCTGTGCTGCTACTAATATATGAGAGGCAGAGATCCACACTAGGGCAAGAGGAGTATTTCAGACAATATCACTCCTCCCACGCTCTCCGAGACTGAGTTTTCATCTTGACTCAGGAGTGTTTGTTCTCAGCCTGATAGCTCTTCCTCATGAGTGAGGTTAGCTCACACCAATATCCTTGGGTAACACCAAGGAGTGGTGTGCTAATTAAAATGGTAGGATCTGGACATACACATGGAGGTTCTTCTTTCTGAGGTGTCGGATCTACAGACTAAATTTCATATGCAGTGAGTGTGTGCACGTAGCACTGGGAGTTGAATATGTTTGAAATGAAAAGGTCTGAAAGATTTTCCCCAGTGCCTTTGTATCTCCTTTCTCTTTCTCTGTATCAAAATAGGGTCTTAGAAACAGCTCTAATACTACTTTGACCCAAATGTATAAATAACGAATAATTGCTTGGTTATTCACACTTTAATAAAACCATTAAAGGTATCTGTTGCTGTTCAGTGGAACTTTCTGCCATGACGATGATGCATAACCATTCTACCCACATCTACAGCCACTGCCCACAAATACCTATACGAACTTGAAATGTGGATGGTATGGCTAAGGAACTGAATTTTTATTTTTATTTCATTTCGATGAATTTAACTTTAAAATAGCCACATGTGGTTGGTGGCTATCATAGGAAATGCAGAAATGGACCATTATTGAGGAGATTTAAAGGTTTTGGCTATTCCAGATGAAGTATGTATTTTTTAGGAGGGCTTAATTATCCAGGCATTACTGAAATGGTACTATTGCCATCTGAAAGGGTAGCACTGACCATTTCTAGTCTCTACTCCAGGAGTGATTACATCATAGGCAACAATAAGACATTTAAAGAATGAATGTACAAGTGAATGCATAGTAGTAATAAATACAAAATTAATAGTATCAGTAAACATTTATTTGAGCCAGGTACTATGAGAATCATGTTGCTTGCATCATCTATGCAACAATTCTATGAAGTCCATGTTATTGCCATACTTGTTTTTTTTTAAATTTTTTTATTTTATTTTATTTTATTTCAGCATATTATGGGGGTACAAATGTTTAAGCTACATATATTGTCTTTGTAGATGAGGAAACTGAAGTTTGGAAAAGCGAAGCCCTTGCCTCGGGCTAAAAAGTTAGCAAATAATGGAGTTTTGTCTTCACCTTTGTTCTATCTCTAACACCCATATTTGCAATTAGAGTTACTATGGTGACTGTGAGCTTTATAGTCAGCTTACTGTGGGGACAATTAATAAATCTTGTATCTGAATGTGGTGTTGTAGATCTCCAGGGTCCTTTTCTTTCCTTGATGATTATATTTAAAATAAAATATTGTCTAGATGCAACTAGCATAGAGTAAATATTCCACAAAAGGCAGCTGCGTTATTTTTTACTCTCATCATAATTATATGACATTTCTATTTCTATAAGTTGTACATGCATATGTGATATCAATCAGAAGTGTCACTGAGTCATAAATGAACCTTATAAAGGGCAATGACAAAAATATCACAAAATCATAGTTCTGAAGTTTTAAGGGGTGCAAAGCGAGTAGCTAAAAGTATTTAGTCTTAGAAGGAAGACCTGTCACTGTAATTCTGTTCTCCACTTTAAATCAGTAATGGTTTCTATGTATATGGTTACCAGTATTACTTAATTTTGGATTTTTTATAAATCCTGCACCTCATTGTCTAAGTATTGCATGATGAAGCTAGATGAGGGGTATCTGTAAACTATATTGAATTATTAATTGAAGCAGGAATTGCATCTACCAACATTTCCACTGAGTATAGCGATTGCTTTCTGCCATTCATTCTCCCTGAAATGTGTCTCCTGGCATGCCCACCCATAGGACTTGTCAACCACCACACCAAGCCCTGCAGTTGCTGAAAGCTGATCCACTAGTTGTATGAACAGGGAAAAAAAATCTACCACAAAGCACTTAGCTGTCAGCCATATGATCTGAAGTAAATTCAGTGGAATTGATTTGTTTTAATTCTTCTGTATTTCTAATTGGTCCCATGCTGATTGTGAGTTAGTATTCCTAACATTAAATTCAGGTTAACCATTTGTTTGCTAATCTTTGCATTATCAATGGAGTCTGCAATTTCAGGTTCCTCAATTGGACTGTAACTGTAACTTCTTAGTGACCACATTGACATCTTTCTCAAGTCCTCTGTGACACTTAGAATGGTTCTTATGACACAAAATATATTCAGTGGGCTTCTAGTAAATTAGCAAAGCAAATGAATGTCTGGGTGGATCAAGGTAGTGAACTCTTTTAGTCCTGTAGTGAAGGGTAACTAAAAGTGTGGTCTGCTCTGCATTGAGATGGAAATGGGAAACTACAACTAGAGATAGCCTTACAGGGGAAACCGAGCAAAATGATGGACTAGTTGAGCAGGAGTATTGGTTGGGAATCTGAACTTTGAGAAATGTCATATATCTGGGTGGGGTGAGGGAAGCATCCCAAACCCATGGGTCTGTTTGTGCTGAGAAATAGAGATAAGGCCGTGGATCAAGGATGAATTCAAGTCTTTCCACGTTGCAGAGATGGGCTTTGTCTCTGTAAATCTGGGCACAGTATCTGAGACTACATAAGTAGGACACCAGATTCCATTTATTTAGTACACTTTGTTTAAGTAAAAATATAAATGTCTCTTCAATCATTTCTTTCATTCATATTCACATTAATCTGTTAAAACAAGCAGTTGAGATGATGATGCTTTGCTAATTGAGGATATGTCAACATCATGCTAAAAGAAAGTTGTTGTGTTGCATTTGCCCAAAAAGTGGGAGAGTGTATTTCCTTTGAAGTCAATAGAGGCTATAAGGGAAGAGATGCTAACGCTAAAAAGTAACAAGGAAGGAAGGGAGGAATCATAAACCTTTAAGGCAAACTAACCCAAAAGCTGAATCAGCAGCTGATTGAGCAGGATGATGGGCCTTCTTCCTCATCTGTTTATCTCTCAAGGTTCTTTGTTTTGTAGCAATTTTATTTTTATTATTCATCCATGGTGAAATATTACCCACTGTTTGTCTGCAGTTTAATTTTGTAAACACTTTCAGTTTTTCATAGACTATCAATCATAGCTTTCGGATTTCTGACATGGATATTTTACTTATCAGAATGTTCTGCTCATTGGAAAAAGAAATAGTTGTAAGAATATGCTTAATCATATTTTTTACTAATGCATACTAGATCATATTTTCTAAGTTTGAATCCTTAACATATTTTTTTTCCCTTCTTGGTGTCAGATGTGGTTTAGGAATCTTACTTAGTGTTCCCTCCCCTCAGGTATTTAGATATTTTAATGCCCTTCTCCTGGGATTTTAAAGGCTTATTTGACCACGTATTTAATACTATGGTCATACACAAACACATACACACACATACACACCCCTGTGAATTTTCCAACATATAGCACTAGTGTATCTGCCTTTTCTTGGCCTGACACCACATTCTTTATTATAGCTTAAAAATATGATTTACGTTTTGGTAGAGAAAATCTACCCCCATCACTCTTTATTTAAAATGAAAACTCATTTGTAATCTTTAGATACTTATTCTTCTATATAAATCATTCATATAATTAGATATTGTTTTCATTTATTAAGTTAGACATGTCAGGGTATAATTGGTTTGCATTATATTTATAGGCTAATACTTGGAGACCTTTCTTTTTCTTTTTTTAAAGTTTTATTTATTTATTTACAACTTTTACTATATCAGTTCTTACAATTTAAATTAATGTCTTTATTCAAGTCTTTTTCATAGACCTCAGTAGGGATGCTCAGTTTTCTTTTGTGTAGGTTCTGCACATTTCCTGAGAGCCTTGAGAAGTTCCCCTATCTTGTTATTAGAAATGGGAAAATGGTCCTTCCCCACAGGCTTCAATACATCTCTCCTCTTCTGCCTTCTCAGTGGCATGGTGGAAATGACTGCTAGAGTGTTACCACTGAGTCAAAGGAATAAAAAATAACGGAACTGGTTTTCTTTGATGGAAATTCAGGTCTTATTTCTACTGAAACTGAAGGGCATTACTCAATGGGACTAGGAATAGGATCAATTCCTGAGCAGACTAAATGATCTCAGAAGAGAACTCAGAGACCGCAACTTCCAGGGTAGGTTATACATCCCCAAACTTATGTTTCCCTTCCATCTTCTTTCCCTTGACTCTATCTATGCTCTTTAGGATACAGAAAAGGTAGGAAATTTACGGTCCCCTCCTCTAATGGCAGCTCAGACAAGTAGATAAATGACTCACATGAGGTGGGAAAGAGACAAAGAGAATTCAACTAAATCAAATCAAAACAAAACAAAAAAATTAGGAAAAGACTGGTTGGAATAAAAGCAGCATTTCCTAAGTGCTTTTGCCACTAGGGTGAGACCATGTGACTAAGTTCTGGCCAATGGGACGTGAGCAAGAAGAGTAGCTACAAATTCCAGGAAGCATCCTCAGAGGAACACAGTTTTGTCATTTCCCTGCATTTCTCCTTATGGAGCCTGGGATGTTGTCATAGTGGCTTCCTCCAGATTTCTTAAACATGAGAGGGCAAGAAATTGTCTTATTAATTTACTGTTATTTTAAGTTTTACTGATAATTGCAACTGAACCTGATTTTAACAAATCGAGAGGGTCTCTTTTGGAGGAAGGATACATACACAACAGCCACCACCAAAACTTATCCTCATGAAATGATTAAACTTCATGAAGGCAGAAAGAAATTTTCAGTTATTCAAGCAGAAAAAAATCAACTCTCTCTCTTCAAGTGAAAAACTATCAGGTTCTCTTTCTAATTCTCAAAAGCAATATTGAATTTTTACAAAAGGGCCTAGGTCTACAAGTTCAGCAGGAAATAGTAAATGACCAAAATACCATAAAAAGACATCTTTCATGTTCAAGTGTTAGAAGAAGATGCTCTTAAATAGGGCTAAGTTCAGGGAACTATTCTATCTGTGAAGCAATCTTGGACAAAAGTAAAAAAAAAAAGAAAAAGAAAATAAAAAATAAAAACAAAACACTTGTCCATAAAATATAGCCAAAATGATGAAGGGGAAGACCATGATAAATGACATCAGTGCTTAACACTAATCCTTTTTAAGTATTACACACCAAAGAATTGGCATGAGAATAAATTACATTTTTAATCTTAGGCATAGTAAATGACTAACAAAAATTCAACAATGGTAAAAGGGAATGCAGGAGAAATCATACACGTTCCTTTTAATTCCAGACTTATGCACCCAACAGTCTTCTGAATGATATCCATCTTGGGCTTCTCAAATTCATTATGTATAAAATTAGATTTATAGTCTTTCTCCCAAATTTGGTCCCTTTCCAATGTTCCCTATCAATGAGTAATCATGCCCTTCACCTATAAACTTGTTTAAGAAACTTCAGTGATCACTTTTCCTAAAGTGTTCTTGGTTCTCAGCTGCAGGTGCATGCGAGCTTTCCCTCTGCCTAAGTCCTCTGTCTCTCATTTTGCTCCCTCTTTCATTCCCGCCTCATATGTGGCCCTGCAACAAAGCATACTTTAACCTCTCCTTCTCATGTGCTAGGTTCACAGTCCTGGCTCCTACAAAGCCTGTGGTTCTCCAGATGCCCCCACCGATGGGAAAATTTAATTCAGGGATTAAAGAGTGAGCGTTGAGTCCAAGCCATGTGCCCAATATGATTTTACCAAAATAGGCACTGTATTCTGCCTCATCTGTATTCTTGCATAAATTCTCAATGTGGTTCAGAAAGAGAACCACGAGAGAAAGAGGCTTATGATTAATCCTCTACTCTCTGAATTCACATCATTATCTATTGTTTCTGCCTGTGTGGGTGAAGGACATTTTACCAACTCACTGTAATTTAAAACTTTTGATAACCTTTCTGAATCATTTGTTTTAAGCGTGTCTCTTGTATAGAGCACATGGGGTTCTGATTTGTGATCTGAATATTAAGGTTTCTTTCCACTGGTGGCTTTAGCCAATCTACAAATACACATACATGATAGATAAGATTGGCCTTAAATTTTTAAGGATATTTTGGGTTTTTAAAAATCTTTCTTGATATGGTGATTTCCTTTGCTTTGTTTTGTGTATGTGTTCTGATAACAGCAAAGGCTTGTAGAATTTCTTCTAGTGTTCATTTATAGGTAATTATAACTTTGTATATAGGATAAATATAACTTTGTTATAAGATTCCTACACTTTCAGTATTTATAACCAAAGATTATCCTTTTAAACCATAATCCCAACATTTGCTCCACCTCAGTTGCACAATGAAATGAATTTGATAACATTTGATTATAGACTTAGTTTTCATTTTTAAGAAGTTAATAGTTTAAAAAAAGTAAATAGAGAGAACATGGGAGGATTGCCTTTAAGTTAGCTTTAGGATACATGTGCCCAGTTACCTAAAATGGAAAAGTATTAAAGCAGCAATTTTCATAAGCAACATAATAGAACAAGTTTATTTTAAAATTCCCACCCTGCTCCTGTGACTAGTTTGTGAATAGGTCAGAGTCTGTAGAGGAGGAGGTGTGTTCATTACTAATGGGCAGAATTGTAACAGAGGAGCCACATGAAATGGCAGTTAAAATAATGAGTTTGGAGACAGACTGCCTGATTTGAAGCCTAGATTTATCATTTCCTATGTGAGAAATTACTAATATTATTTATAAAATGGAGATAAAAATGAAATCACAAGTTAAATGAGGATTATAATAAAAAAAATAAGTATGTAGGAAAGTGTTGTCACGTAGCACATACTCAGTAAAGGCTGGCCATTATGCTGTTATGCATCTTCCTAATGTTGGCTAGTCTGTTAAATGAAATATGGCAGCTAGTTGTTGTTTGAATTTGAGGTTTCCAGATCAATAACATAAAAAATCTTTTAAAAATATGTTTATTAGCCATTAGTATGCATTTTATAAGTTGACTGTTAATGTTCTTTGTACCTTTTTCTCCTGGGTTGTCTTTTTTGAATGCGTTTCTTGGAACTCTTTTTTCACTAAACACAGTAACCTTTCCTGCGAATTATATAATTTTGGCAAATGTTTTTTCCTAACCTTGCATTTATAATTTTAAGATTTTTATTAAAGTAATATATATTCAGAAAAAGTTACAATTAGAACTTTTACTATCTGAACACATCTGTGTAGCTAGCACTCAAATCACAGAAAAAAGAAAAAATTCCAGTAGCTCAGAAGCTCCCATCTTGGTCCACTCTGGTCCCCACCTTATCTGAGTGTAACTACTGCCCTGACTTATAACAACATAGATTAGTGTGTTCTCACATTTTTGTACTTTGAATAAATGGAACCATATGGAATCGTACTCTTTTGTGTCTGGCTTCTGTTATTTGTAATTTAACCTTGTTTAAATATAGAAACTTTCATTTCAGAATAGGGTTTTTTTTTGATGTTTTTAATAATTTAATTCCTTAAAACCTCAGTTAAAAATGAATAAAGAAAATACTTTTACCTATGGTGGTAGGAAATGATGGAAGGATAAACACCTTTGTATGACGTGATATTGAGTAATTTCACCCCCTAAACCAATGTTTTTCGGAAAAGGGAATGAAAAGTCTTTTAATCATTGGGATTCTAATTTTCAACATCTCAGCTCATTTCCATCATCTCGTTTTTAATGTTTTCTACAGTCTAGCTCATCTGATCTTTTCATCTATATTGCGTCTTCGTATCTGAGGCAGCCTTACAAAGACAAGTCTGCCGTTATTGTCCAAACCTGACGGTCCCGTTTTTGCGTCTCTCTCTGTCTCTCAGAATCGCCATCTTGGTGGCCTTTTCCAGGTCACGTCCACATCATCTCTGGTGCCCAGCTACAAAGCTATCCTGTCTTCAGCCCACTGCATATTAATCCAGTAAGTCCTGTGTTTCACTTAATACTTGGGTCCTTAGCATAAAAAACTAAATGTGCCACTAAGTCATTGTTATTAATGTGATTACAATCTAGTAGAAACATTATCTAACCACATAATGACAATAAAGTAAGCTTAGAAATATGGATAGACTATAGAATTTGTATAAAGGGAAGAGTGATGCACATTCCCTAAGTCAAAACTCATCGACATGAGGAAGGGAAAGCAAGTCAGAGTGACAGATGATTACTGTTGGGAAAAGGGAACAGGTTGTGCAAAAGTACAGAGGAGTGAAATATTCTTGCTGTTACTTGTAGGTGTCATTGTATCATAACTTGTAATGTAGAAATTGTTCCTATTAAAAAAAAAATCCAGGGAGCATTTGAACAAGATCAGGCAAAGGGGCATATATTAGGAGGTAAGGTTGAGGAGGGTAGGTTGGAGCCATGTCATGAAGGGACATATCATATAGCATCCATAGAAAAGTACTTGGATTTTATCCTGCTGTTAGTGAGGAGCCAAAAGAATCTGAGGTGTGATTCTGCTTTGGGTAGGTCACTCGGCGCTACTTATGACAGGTTTGAAGTGACAAGGGCTGGGGGAATAGTTGTGCTGCCAACTGAGTGAAGTGATATAGCAGAACTGCTCTCTCACCAGAACTGTCAGTTACCTTGCTACCTGCTGCCTCTTGCTAACAACAGAACCATCCCAGGGGGATGCCACAATCTGGGCTCTCTGTTTGCATGCCTGGGTGACTGAGAGCTTCTGGAGAAAATACCATCACACCTGTGGGGGACACTGTAAATCCATGTCCACCTACCGCTGGAAGAGCCTCAGCATCATCCAACAATTACTTCTGCTTTTCTTCCTATGCAGGATGGCTCTGATTCTTCTCAATTGCTATTTTAAAACTTAGATATTCTTTTAAACCTGTTACTCAAATACGCTCTTTTATTCTCAGCAAATTTG
The DNA here is from genome assembly GCA_963574435.1 of Cheirogaleus major. Taxonomy (NCBI): domain Eukaryota; kingdom Metazoa; phylum Chordata; class Mammalia; order Primates; family Cheirogaleidae; genus Cheirogaleus; species Cheirogaleus major. Next base: position 6,583 of record CAUYPO010084635.1, on the reverse strand, counting down.
CCTTTTATTTCTTGAAGAAGTTTGGAAACCTCATGAACAGTTTGTCTAAATACTTCTTTTCTCCCATTGGGATAAAATCTGTTGTATATTTATAATTATCTTTACATTTTTTCTCCAAGGTTCAGAGATAAGGTATCCCTTCTCCTTTATGAGAAAATCCTGCCCATGTATGCCCTTGGCCTTGTCTCCCTGCATTTCCTCTTTGACTATTTCCCTGCTCACTCGTGCTCGCTCCCATAGCTTCGATTCCTCCTCTATGTTTTATTCACTTTGTGTTTTATTATTTGAAACTACTTCCTCAAAGTAAGGCTAGGACCACCAAGATTGTAGGATTGTGTTGCTTTGCTGGATTAGAATTCCAGTTTTGTGTAGGGAGAAAGCATGAGGGACTTCCCTTAGATGAAGATGCTTTCTTCCCTTTTTCCTTTGCTCCCAGCGTTGTTGGATACTGCCTTAGAAAGGCATCACTCTTCACTTCACACCACATGTGCTAAAAGTCACGTGTGTGAGGGCCATTGCTGCTATTTCATTTATATGTATCAAATTAATTTTCATAATTCACCAGTTAAACATTTCCCCATCACGGTGTCATGGCCACATCTTGAGCTCCACCCCTGAGAGTGCAAATGGGGTAACATTATGGGATCCTATTAATTTACCACTGGGGATAGCTCTTTCTTTGTTTGCAGATGATCTTCGGTCACTTGACTCTTTGCTTTCTCAAGCTGAAACTCATTGCACTTTGTTTTTCTGTGATTTCAACTACTCAGGAATATTTTCCCAGTCTTTGTATGATTTTGTTGAAATAATCAAATATATTTCCTGGAAACCTATTTTGTCCCATATACTGTTCTGGATTCTGAAACTATAAATATGAATAAAAGCAATCCGTGTAACCAAAATATTTGTACCCTTGCAATATTCTGAAATTAAAAAAAAAGAGATACAACATACCTGAACTTCTGGGGCTTGTATTTGGGAGAGTGGGATGAAAGTGAGTAGCATGGAAACAGATAATATACACATTTTAAAAATAAATACGTAAATGGATTTTTAAAAAGAAGCTAAAACTAGGTAGTGGTTGGTAAAATCATTTTTGTTTTGTTTTGTTTCTTTTTTTCCTTGCTTACTGCCTGAGAAGACTTTTCACACCTCTGTGTGTTTAGTCTTTTCATCTTAGTAGGTAGTTGTTCTGCAGACTTCAGCACAGCTCACTTCTGCAGTCAAGGTTTTGCAGAAAAATGTGATCTTCTTGTGACTTTGAAGCTTTGAGAAAACTGTTCTCTAAAATCGTCTAGATTCTGTACCACTTCATAGGATTTCGTTTTGTTTTCACATCAATTTGCCAATGTGGGTTTCACAATATTGAAACTCTATCTCATTTTATTAAGCCTAGTTGGGAAGAAAGCCCTTTAACCTTTCCACCTGGTTCTTGCCATGAGTATTTGGTTTCCTGCTTGAGCCCCACCATTGGTAGGACAATGTCTGCAGTGTCACTGCGTTGCATTGCAGTATTGAGCAAGGTCTAGTGATAGATGGAGCAAAGGAGTACCTTTCTCAAAATATTTAGATGTTAAAGAGAAAACAACCTCACATTGGAAGAATGAAGCATCTGTGACACTCACTGGGTTAGTTTGGCAAATTCAGAAATCAGTCAAATCAATTATGCAGCAACATGAAAACCAAATCTCTAGCTTGTTCAACCACATTTTGTCTTCCTACCATCTGTGTTAGTCTCCTGTGTTTCTGGAGGAAAAGATTCAAGTGGCTTTAGGAAGCTTTTCTTTCCTCTCTTATTTTGCTAATAGTCAATGAAAGAGCTTTGGCAAAGAAGTCAGGATGATAACAATGTGCTCAGGCACAAATTTATAGCCATTTCTCATCATCTCACTGGCTCCAACATGAGCCAGGTCCATGCAGTAGAAGAAGGAAACCTTCAAGCAGAGGTAATGTGTGGAGCCTGATAGATGATAACCCCAAAACTAAGCATTCAAATAATGTTTTATAGACATTTCTCTTTGTCCTTTAATGAGCTACTGCGGAAACAGGCTTTGTCATCTCCACCTGAGGCTCACAGTAGGTACTGAGCGGTCAGCGAAAGATTAATAGGACACAAGATGAGAAAATTGAGTATTTTAGGCTAAAGCACCATATCCAGGCCCTATTTGTGAAGGAATAGGTGGAAATCATAAGTGGATTGCAAGGAAGATGCATTTCACAGCATGGTGAGCCCAGGAAAACACCGAAGATACTGGCACAACACACTATGGAGTAGAACGCATTATTCCTTTGCTCTCAGAGCACCTAGGTCACCTGATACTGATGACTCTTTACACCTGTGATGGCTAATCTTATGTATCAACTTGATTGAGCCACAGGGTGCCCAGACATTTGGTCAGTCATTATCCTGAGTGTGTTTTTGAGATGTTCCTGGATGAGCTTAGCATCTGAATGGGTAAACTGAGTAAAGCACATTGCTTTCCCAGATGTGGGTAGGACTTGCCCAGTCAGTTGAAGGTTTGAATTAAACAAAAAGGCTGACCCTCCCGTGAGTAAGAGGGAGCTGGTTCTGCTCAACTGCCTTGAGCTGGGACACCAGTTCTTTCCCACCTTTGTACTTGAACTGAGACATCAGTTCTTTCTGGGTTTCAAGCCTGCTGCCATTCAAATTGGAACTGCATCATCAGATCTCCTGATTCTCAGGTCTTGAGACTCAGACCTGCATATATACACACACACACAGACACACGATACATACATACATGCACACATATATACATGTACATGTATATATGTGTGTCTGTATACATGTATATATATTAATGTTATTTTTTTCTATATGAATATACATACATCCTATTGTTTCTGTTTCTTTGGAGAGCCCTGACTATACAATATGCAGGCAGCTCTGCCCTAGGACTGATTTGTGTACTTTCAAGGGAAACAATGGGCATGAGGAGACAGAGGCACATTCCTCAGCTTTTAGAAATCTCTTCCCTTCTTCAGCTTCTTCCTTGGTTCTCCTCTCTCTTGACAGAGGACTTGTGTTAATCTACATAATGACCTTCAGGAATATCTCTGTTTTCATCCACTTATCCCCTCCAACTTCCTCATCATGAAGCTATAAATCTTTTTGTAGTCATCAAGACTCTATAACTGGATTCCCGCTGTTGCTTTAAATACCTAAAATTACACACAGAATTGTCAGTAGCAAGTGTATCCAGAAATAACGCCTCAGCAGATTTCTGTACAGACCCAGCAGCCTTCATTCTTTTTTACCCAGAAGGACAATTAAACACATCCAAACAACTTAAGAAGCCAAACAGTGAAACGACAGAGAATGAATTCACTAAACATTGAAAAGGAAGGAGGGAAGACAGGATGGTAGAAGAGGGAACAAAGACGGGTGAGGAGGGAGGGAGCCTGTGTGCTTGCATCATAAAAGGTGTTACTTCTATGATGTAATTTCACTAGGATAAGTAAGTCATGAGACCTTACCTTCAGGAGTTAACAAGCCAGTGAAGGATGGGGTCTTATGCACAACTAACTATGGCATAAGGTCATATTCTTGAGGAATTCTGACAGCCCATGTGCTTAGTGAATCTTTACTGTTCCTGGTTTACATTAAGTTAAATATTCCAAACTTTTCAGCAAAGCCCTGCTTCCCTCGTAGAAGTAGATGTCTGACTCTGACTCAAAAAGCTTTCATGCTGCATACTAACTCCAGTGATAAAATTGATGATTTGAGGACATGGCATTGTGTTCCAGGTTTGCTGAAGAAAAGCATAGAAAGAAAGGAGAATACTCAAGACAGGGTGCTTAGATGGCATTCTTTGCTCTGTGTGTATAAACATGAGACCAAAACCTTAACATAAGCACTGGTGTCTCAGGAGCTTGGAGAGAATTCAGACACTACCTTCCTGTGTACCCAGGTGACTCCTCCAGAATCTTCTACCAATTATTCCCCTAAACAAGGATCTATATAATTCAAAATAATTTACACACATCAATAAAACTCAATTGTGAGCAGACTTTTTTTTCCCTAGCAGAATTATCTTTTCTAGTATGTCTGACTAAATTTAATATCAAATCATAATGTCTCAAGCAATAGAATAAGTACTGATCCTTTCTTATTCTGTCTTCATGATAAAATGGTAAAATGAATATATTATTTTTATTTTACAGATGATAAAAACATAAAGTATTATGATAAATTACCCAAGGCTAGCCAACTAGTAATCAAATAAACTACAATTTGATCCCAGATTTGCCAGATTCCAGGAAAGGTTCTTGATAGCAAGCTGGCAATCGTGATGTTCTATTCATGTAGCAATGGACATCAAAGGAAAGGGTGAAGCGGGAGACAGACAAATCGAGATGAAAAAAGCCCAGCTCTCTTTTCACTCGATCATTCATTCTCCCATTTGTCTGTTCATCTTGTACCCTTTTGCTCCACTTTTGTGCCAGTTATTGAGAAGGCTGTCACAGACACGTGTATTAATCACAGTTTATGATTTGAAGTAACTCACAAATGTATCCTTTGAACTGGTGGCACTTTGCTGTCATGTTGCTCCCTTCTTCCTCTTCCTCTACTTTGTTGTCTTTCCTAGGCTTTGCTCGTTCCACTAGATCTCTTGCCTCCCTTGTCCCCTAATGCTTAACCTCCAGGTAGATTTCAAGCCTCCTCTCCTCCAGAAAACCTGCCTTGAGCACCCCTGCCCTCCTGAGACACTTAACATGAGGTGTACCCCAGGGATTAACTGCTACTTAAATTCTTCTGTTTATCTTTTTTTCCAAATAGACTTCAAGTTTAGGGACAACAAGATCTATGTATAAAACATGTTTTTCTTTTTTAATGAATATATTACAATTCTGAGTCCATTATAGATGTTATGTAAATTCATGATAATTTTTAATTAGATGTGTTTCCGGAGAGTCAGCCATCCATTACTGGGGTGTCGTTTAAGTTGCCCATCTTCGTTTAAAATGTGCGTAACTGGAGTCCTCCCAGTTGTGTGGTTTTTTTCCTAGTTCTTGATAAATTTCCTATCTCCAGCATTATTCAACATCTCCCAGTAGCAGGGAAAAGGATTCTGTTAATTTGTACCCACATTTGTTCCCCATGATAAATAAACTCTGGCATTCTACTAGTTGATCATTGAAAAGGCTTTTATGCATGACAACATAATTTTTATTTGGATTTTTTTAAAAAATCTTATAAAAGGTGACACTCTGTACACAAAGCTTATGACGTGCATCATTTTTTGTTTAAGTTTGCAGAGAATTCTCCCCCACCCCACAGCCAAAATATTTTTTTTTGCTAGCACGCTGGAGCCTTGTATCTTGTTGCAATTTGATAGTGACCTCACAGGTACCTTATTAATAATGAACCAGAGGGGCTCAGCAGAGCTTGGGTTGGGAGTAATAAATCATACTGTAAGTAAGTGCGGCGTTTGCAGTTTTGGAATTTAGAGGAATGTAATAACCAAGATTGAGGGTCTGGCGGGTGGTGAGAGTGATTCGAGGTGGGGACTGGCTTTGCATGGGGCTGACATATGCTTATGATTATTAATTACTTTTACATTTTACATTGCTAATTGATGTTATTCTTTCCAGTTACAATGTAATTGAATTTTTTAAAAAAAATGAAGCCTCAAATGTCAGGTCCAGATATTATGTTGTGCCTCTGCCTAAGGAAGTTTATATACACAGTTTAGGTTATTTGGAATGATGGATAATAAGGCAAGCTTTAAGGTGACTAATGATACCCAAGGCAGCACATTTGCAGCATGGAAGATTCCAGGGGCTTATAAAGGAGAAATAAGACCATGGAAAGCTAACATGTGGATTTTAACTAGTCAATTAACCACTGAGCAATTCAGTTATCCTGTTTATCAGAAAAATTCTTTAAGTCAGCAAAGATAATATTGTTACTGTACTCTCAAGTCAATACGTTTCTAAAAAACAGGCTGTTTCCCATGAATTTTGTGCCTAGCACCATGCTGGGTGATGAAGGTGGTAGAATCTGTCTAACATGTGTCTTCTATAGTATAAGCATAACTACCTGACCCACTTGGCAAAGTTTAGGGTTTCCTGACAACTTGGATATGGACCTCTTGGGGAGTCTGAGGACAATGTGGACTTCTTTGTCATGCATATGAGTATGCAGTGTATCCATTAGAACTTTTGAAGAAATGGAGGCAGGGGAGAAATAAGGAATTCTTGGATCTCTGCTTTGATGGATCTCAGAATAGGCAGCCTGGTGCAGGGACAAGCTCACTGGTGACCTAGCAGCATTGCCACCGTGTCACACTTGTGCATGTTCGTAATAATGATCCCTGGTTACTGAGAAAGATTAAACCTACTCTTTGTCATTTCTTAACCACTTCGGTACCACACTCACCAGCCGTGAAACCTTGCCCACAGCCGGCACTCACAGCCCGCACGATAGTTTGTGCTGTGCATTGACGACGAATCCATTTTGCTCTTGTGTGATGAGGAAAGCTTTAAAGCACTGAAAGCTTGTTTTACTTTACAGGCAGCTTTAGGAAAATAACTATAATAACTCCTACTAAGGACTTGT
>CAUYPO010084633.1:0-15330 GCA_963574435.1 Cheirogaleus major | reverse complement strand
TGTTTATTATTTGGTGTTTTTCTTAAGGGCCAAGGGAAAACTGGACTATGTTAAACACATGAAGAGATCAATGGTTTTCCCAAAACCTTTCTAGCTGTACTGTGTATAATTAATTTATCAACACTTATGTTCACAGATAGTAATAACATTCATCAGGTGTTCAGCAGATGGGAGAGGCGAAGAAGGGATAACTATATTCACACCTAATGGGTGTGGTTCACACAGTCAAGGGGATGGATATGCTTGAAGCTCTGACTCGGGTGGGGCAAAGGCAATATATATAATCTAAACATCTGAACCCCCATTATACGCTGAAATAAAAAAAATTAATTAAAATAATAAGTGATATCCAGTCAATGTTAAATGTGCAGACAATTAGGACAGAAATAAGCCTAATTAAAATAGTATTTTGTAAGGAACTTTGTCTTCTCTAGTTTTGCTTATTCTAAATAACTAATTATTTTCATAATAAGAGTTATATGAACTTTATCCAACCCATATGTCTCTCTGAAAATATATTTTAACTTGGAACCTTAAGTATGGGACAAGGAGCTATCATTTAAGACCTATGGGACTTTGGGAAAATTAATTACATTTCTCATTTTTAATTCTACACTCTACCATTTAGTTGTGATACTCATAGTAAAGAGCTTGTATAGTTTCTGGATGAATGTAGGGATTTAAGAAATGGCAATTATAATCATTAATACTGTTGTATTTTAGCCTATGAAATAGTATATTAAGAATATAGTATTATAATCATTAATGCTAGTACCTTAAGTACCTGAACACAAACTAAAAATGATTTATTTTGATGCTCTTATTATTTACATTCTAGAGTTAAATTTTTAGATCTTCCTTAAGCTGCTTTTAAGAATCTTTTTGTGTGTGTCTAAGAGAATAATTTATTTTCTCTCCTGGTTTAAATTCTCAACAGTTCCTTTTCTTTTATTAACCAATCTTTGCTAAATTTCATCTATGTGTCACATATTAATCTTTTTCCCAAACCCTTAGGTATCAGCCAGCCAATCACTTTCTTATTCAAGGCTTTCTTTACATTTTCAGCAAGTTCTTAGTTTTAGCTATGAATTTAAAGTCTTTTCAAAATATACTCTTTAACAGTGCTCTTGTCACAAGTCATTGATTATTCCTTCAACATTCTTTTCAAAATATGAACTGCAAATTTCTCATTAGTACACAGAGGCCTTTTTTTTTTTTTAATGAAGTTTGGATCTCAGATTTGCTGAAATCTACTCCTACTGCCTCTACCTTGCATCCAGTGTCCTACTGTGCTGGGCTAAGGAATGTTAAATTCCTTTTTGTAAGAAGAAGCTTTTTCTAACTAAGATAAACTGAAACCTGGTCCTTTATTGTGAAGAACAGTAATGCAAACTGTTTCCTATGTTACAACAACAACAAAAGTACTCAGGGGCTGCCATATTTGGTCAGGTAATGCAGCTAAAAATAACTAGTATATTTTGTATAAATAATATGTTCTAGGCAGGGAATTATGAACTTTGTATATATTATTTTGTATCATACTTTCAAATACCCTTTAAGGTAGATAAAACACATATTCTTTCCTAATTGACCATAGGGGAATTTCACTCCAAGTATACTGTGTGCTTAAGTTGCACTGATTCTTATGCACTTTATTAATAGGAGGACCCCTGTGTCATCCACTCAGCACCTAATTATACTTATTTTGGCTTCTATAAAAAAAATTAATGCACATCTACTATCCCTGTTTCCTGAAGACTAGAAGCATCAAATCAGAAGAATTTGAGTCAGTTGAGAAAGTTATCAGATATTAATTAGTAGCTGAATCACAAGTGAGTTCAAGAAAAGATATTAGGAAAAAGCAAATTTAAAATGAATTTACAAGAACAGAAAATGTGTCATAAGTTCAAATTATTTAGTGAAGGTAAAATATACATTCAGTAATTATAAATAACATTTTATAAAAATAATAGCTAACATTTATTTTTGTATTTATTATTCTTATGTTTTAGTACCTTGCTTAGTGTTTTACCTTTTATGATAATTTTTGAAGTAGATAATACTATTGTCCTCCTTTAACAAATAAGAAAACTAGGACTTAGAAAAGTCAAATACACTTTCCAAGATCACAGTAGGCATTAGCAGAATAATTCTAATTATTATCCCTGATATAATTAACTTAATGATATCAAGAACAATACAAAGTGTTAGAAATGTTTAGAGTCAGAATGACATAATTCTGGAGGAGATGGAGGACAGGCTGCTTTATGCATGAGGTGGCTTTTGAGTGATACCTTGAAGTATGGAATAATTTTAGAAATGTAAATAGCAGGTGAAGAAGTAAGAAAATTTCAGCCAGAGAAACAGTTGGAATGGGACATTCAATGTCACATCCAGTGAGGGATTCCCTGAAGTTAATCCCCCCCAAATTTAATTTAAACAAATTAAATTTATAAAAAGGAAGACTCCAGGCATGAAAAATAAAAAAGAAAGTTTTCCTAACTGCATTATTAGAATTCTTTACCACATTGCATTAGAATAAATGAATAAGAGTATCTGCGTTATATAGTATAGCATTAAAATAATTCTTTTGGAATTCAGGACTTCCAAAATCTTTTGTCTGATATGGAAATTAAGAAACTGGTTGAAATCAGAGCTGTTTAGACTTTTTTGAAGATGAATGTGGGAAATTAGACACCAATTGAGGATCATTCAATGAAATACGTGGGATGTTTTCTAAAAATACAACAGCTGTCATTATATAGTTTTGAATCTTTTGACACAAAAGTAAGTCCACTTAAAGAGACATTCTCATGTATAATCTCTACTCCTCTTATTCCTCTTTACACTAGCAAGGTTTTTGTTCTTTTCCTAAGTCTCATCCTGCCCTAATGTCAAAAGATGACAAGGAATACTGGGAAGATCACTAGGAAATCTCTTCATCCTTCCTCTGATTCATTCTCTTATTGCCCTTGGATAGGAGTAAAAAGGGGACAGATGTCTTTTATTTAATTGGTGCTTAATAGTTTCTGTATTGATTGTTGCTGCTGATCTATCTAACCATCACCTGGCCATTAATGCTAGGCATGGCCCCATCAACATACCAGCTCTCTCATAGGTGTCTTGTGCAGAGTCTTCAAAGGACTGTCATTGAACTCTACTAATATGAGAAACATAGTACCATTCCTAGCTCCTTTATTTAGTAGTACACCTACAGCAGTATTCATTGTGGTCTCTTGCTATTGAAGGCCCATTTTGGCAGATATTTGTCTAGGATGAGCCAGGACAAGAGTACTCAAGTATAGCTATCTTCCATTTGGTCCACTTAACCCTTTGGAAACTCACTCATCTTTGTTCCACTCCATCTCTTTTTTCATCATCTATCCCCAATTATCTTTTTCGTTGCTCAGGTACGCATATAGCAGATCAACAGATTTGCCTTCTAGGAAATTATCCAACTAGACAATGAAATGTGAAATACTCTGAATAATTACAGATACTTGGAGCTCTCTTCACTTGGATTTGAGAGGGGAGAAGAAATGATACCTTGTTCATTATGCTCATAATTCATAACCTAAGAGTTTTTCTTCCTTTCTCCCAATCCCCAATCATCTTACATGCAAGAGATTTGTGGTATGTGTGTATGGAGTGAGAAAGGGACAATAGAGTGTCTTGGTGGAACTTAAAGACAAGTCCTCCCCCTGAAGCCAAATCTCATCTCTTGGACACACAATATCTGTTACAAAGACTCCAAGAATCTGAAATCCCAGAACAGATTTAGAAAATAGAGCAGATTCCTTGACTTTTAATATTAACACATGGCCTGCTAGTATAATGTGGGTCGGTTTGAGAAGACCATCAATTAAGACCTGATAGAAGTGACAAGGTGTGCGATGCCAGATTCTGGCTAATTGTATCTGTTTTAGAAATTTCAAATCTATATTTAAATTAAGACGTGTCTTATTTCATCATAGGTTGAATATTTATAGGTGAAAAGAAAATATCTACTTTTCTTTTGTCTAAATATGATATCAAGTTTCACTATAAAAATTGTAGGCAAGCTTCCTATCTGACCTGTACATTATTGTAGAGTAATCTCTAAGTAAAATGGCCATTAATTATATATTTAATATATGTGTGGTTTTAAATGCTTTTATTAGACCACATGGGTTAATTTGATTATTTTTTCCTAGAATTGTAGATAAAATCTCCAAGTCTTAGTTCAAATACTATCTTCTCAGAGGGACATTAACTGACTACTTTCTACCTGCTTCAATTACAATTTTCTCATCCTACTTCTGTCCTATATGGTACAAATCAGCATGTGTAAATATATTACAATATGTTTATTTACTAATTTAACTATTCATTGTGATTCTCTTCCAATTAAAATATAAACTCTTTGAAGACAGACAGATACCATTCCTGTCTTTGGCATTGCAATATACCCATTACTTAGGACAATGCCTTACACATAGCTGGCGTTCATTAAATATATGTTGAATAGATGATTAAAATAAATAAACAAAAGCTACATATTAGACTGTTAAGAGTGTTAGAAAAAACAAAAGTGTTATTCTGTCAAGTTGGAACTCAATAAAAACTCAATAGATATTGATTTAGTACTTTATTTCTACTCTAATCTTGCTAAATAGTCAGTGCTCTGTGAATTAACGTTGGTTGAATGATTGGAAGTGTAAATGAATGGATAAATACATTCTCAGCTACTGTCTGCTGATAACTCTTTTCTCTTACATTCTCCCACATTTGTGTGTGCACTTTGCTCACAAATCAATAAAAAGATCTTTGATTCAATTTCTCCCATACTTCAATCATATCGGATAATATAACTTAAGATGTACTATTTTTATAAATGTTTTTTGCAGTTTCTTTGAGATAAAAAAGATTCAATCCTTTGTATGTGTCTATGGGGAGGGGACATTGGATTATCAATCATATTTTTAATGAATAATCTTACAATTAAGCAAAATATAGTTTATCCTTTATTTGGAATAGAGAATATGAAATTAAGAATAAATATATTTCCCATGTATCATTTCAATGTATAGTTTACTTACTATTTTTAAAATGTATATTGTTTTCTAATTTGAGAAACAATAGGAATCTCTCTAAATTATACAAATAACACAACAAATATAAGGAAAGTGTGAAAATATATGTGTGAAATAAAATATAAGTGTGAAATAACTTCTAATCCTCCTTCCCTGAAAGACACTTTTCTTAATATTTTGCTTATTTTAATTTTACTCATAAACATTCATAATTTCTTTATAATTATAATCATTAATTACATACAGTCTTGTTTTTATAAGAATGGCTATTACTTGTTTTTTTCTATACAGCCATATGGATTATAACTATGATTACTAACTTATAACTATCCTAGTCATAGGATGCATTTCTATATTTTTTAAGTAGCAATTTCTTTGTTATTGTCATAAATAAGAGTCTGGTGAACATGCATATGAATTTTCTCATACATTTGATTATTTCCATATGATATGTTCCTATAAACAGAATCACAATAGTCAAAGATAATGAATAAAGCATCAGCTTACCTAACTTGGTGAATATTCTGGTCTTGCAAAATTTTTACATTTTCACATTGGATACTTCTTCTCTGATCCTATAATATAGAGTCTATTTGCTAATAATTCAAATAACATAATTATTGTCATCATCCTAAAATATAATACCTTGATCACTTTAGTAGGAGCAAAGAAATTTGAATATATTTTTATATTTAATAAAAAGCAAATTGTTTTAATACAGAAAAGGGTGGAATATGACATAGGAGACTCTTAAAAATTCTAATCAGCTACTTAATGATACTTTAGTTCTTTCAATGAAGTAAAAAAATTGGAAAACCCCCAAAAGAAGTAATTTTATATATTTAAGTTATTTTTGAATCTATCCTCATGGAAGAAAAAATTAAATACATAATTTACTATATCCAAATTATAAAACTAGAATGAATATTAACTGGGAGATTAAAAGAAGAAAACTTATCTGTAATGAGTCTTCAAATATCCACTGCTAAGAATATCAATCCAACTTCATGATAGAGAAAAACAAAACAATCTTTTATTTGTTAAGTGTTCTCCACATTTAAATTTCCATTTGTTATAATTAATTAAAGATATTTTAACATGAATTAGAAAGTACTTAAAGCTTCTTTGATTTGTATGGATTTCACACACGGGGTCAAAATGGCTTAGCATTTAACTTACCACTCTAAAATTGACTAAGCATATTTTTGCTTACAGTATTCACCTCAACCCTCCCTCACAGCTATATCATTTGTTTTCCCTTTGGCATAATCAAAAAGCAGGAGGAATTGACAGAAAACGATAGATTCTGTAGTTCAATATCTTCTCCTAAGAAGTAGTTAATTATTCTTTTACTTCCTTAAAGAAATAGTAAGTTTATATTTAAAATATTTTTTAGATAAATGATTAGCAATTTAAGCTAATTAAATAAATTTGGCTCAAGTAAAAAAGCACATTATTTTTTTTTCTTTTTCTTTTTTTTTAGAGATTGGTTCTCACTGTTGCCCACTCTGCAGTGCAGTGGCAAGTTCATAACTCACTGAAGAATCAAACTTTTGGGCTCAAGTAATCCCCTGCCTCAGCTTCCCAAGTAGCTGAAACTATGGGTGCTTGCCTCCAAACCCAGCTTTTTTTTTTTTTATTTTATTAGAAATGGAGTCTCACTATGCTGCTCAGGCTGGCCTCTAACTCTTGGCCTCAAGTGATCTTCCTAGCTCAGCCTGCTGAAGAGCTGAGATTGCAAGCATGAGCTACCATGCCCAGCTACACGTATATTATTAACAGAACAACCACCAAAAAAATAGAAAGGTGTTAATATCCTTTCTTAAACTCACCCGTGATTCAACTGCTAATATTTAATAACTCCCTCAAAATTCTTCTAATTTGATGCTTCTGATCTTTTGGAAACAAGGATAGTAAATGTACATTATTATTTTTTTAAAAAAGCAAAAATAATCATAATTAGGTGCTGAGTGAATGATGCATGGGTCCTCCAATGAAGTACGTAAGAATCAGTGCAAATTTAGCTCATGGTATACTGAGAGTGATGTTTCCCTATTATCTACCATGGAAAGAACATTTTCTTTCTTCCTTCCTTTCTTTCTTTCTTTCTTTCTTTCTTTCTTTCTTTCTTTCTTTCTTTCTTTCTTTCTTCTTTTTTCCTTCTTTCTTTTTCTTTCTTTTGCTATAACACAGGAAACAGTTTGCATTACTATTATGCACAGTAAGGGACCAAGTTTCAGGTCTCTTCAGTTAGAAAAATTTCCTTCTTATAAAAGGGAATTTAACATTCCTTGTCTCAGCACGGTAGGGATACTGGATGCAAGATATAGCAAATGGGAGTAGATTTGAGCAAATCCAAAGTCCAAACTTCATTAAGGAAAAAAAAAATGGCCTTTCTATACCAATGAGAAATTTGCAGTTCATATTTTGAAAAAAATATATTGAAGGAATAATCAATCGCTTGTGGCAATAACAGTGTTAAAGAGGATATTTTGAAATACCCCCAAAATTAGAATCCAATGGGATACCACCAAACACTTATTAGAATGTAAGAAAAACTTCAATTCTATGTGAAATGATTTAGACACAACAGTAAAAACAACCAAATGTTCCATAAATCTGTTTTTCAAATCTGTCAAAAAATATTCTATACAAAATTGCTCATAACCTCTTTGACATAGAATAAGGCTGTTTTCCTATATCTCATGCAATGTAAAAAAAAAAGAGAGAGATAGCTTAATTCCTCTAGATTTATAACAGGGAGGAAATCCATTTAAATAAAGATAATTAGGTGTTTTAAATCTGGAGAACAGCCTTGATAAATTTTCCTATTTGTGACAAAGAACATCTGACCCCATCTTAGCTTCTGTCATGTCTATTTTTGTATAAAAGAGCATTTTTCATAAATAATATCTGAAGTTGCAAAAAATAAAATAACATCATCTTTGAAATATTCTGAGGAAATGGTTCTTCTCTGGGATCATGATGAAGAGAAAAGAAAATACTGAACTCAGATGGAGGTCTGCTACTTAAATGATACTGATAAGTGAATTATGCTAGTTTATCTCAAAATATGGCCAAGGCTACCTGTACTGGTATTATCTGTATTATCGGCTAAAAAGGCAGATTCCTGTGCCCACTACAGGCCTGTGGGATCAGAATTCCTGAGAATGAGATGTAGATATGGAGTTCATATCTGCAAGCATTGAGGTGATCTTTATGCAGTATCCTTATTTTATTAATATATTCAAGAATAAAGCCTACTTGCACATTTGTCATGATAACTACATAAACTTGATAACGTTATTAGGAAAGAGCAAGCCCATAATAATTTAAATATTCTCTTCTTATCATTCCTCCTTGACATAGATTTTTGTTACATTTTTCTTGTCTTGATCCTCTTTTGAGCAAGTAGTTACTTCGGAGCACTTCTCTGCTTACTGATTTGCTTTCGTGGACAATGGTTTCCATGTGTAACCATGTCCATGTAAGTATACAAGGAAATGCCCATGAGATACCTGTACATACTCTTCCTATTCATGAGAGAATGGTTTGTTTAGTCACTACATTAAACATTGAAAGGATGCGTGGCAAAATGGCAACAATGTGGCGACTAGCATAGTTTAACCTGTAATATTATTATTGTGCCCAAACAAGCTATTCACCACAGGATCAGATAATACTTCGCAAAAATTATTGGTCAGGGTAGTGAAGGAGAAACTGGAAAGTTGAGAGGCAGGTATGTGAAGCACATTCTTCTAATGTGTTTTTCTGGGAGTGCAAAGTCTGCTTTGAAGGAGGATTGTAAAGTCATGTTTAGTCTTGTCCATGAATTATTCTCTAGTCTCAAACTCTAAGGACATCTCATTGCTTCCAGGATCTCCAATATGCCCCAAACAAATGTTTTTGCCTTTGCTTAATTGATCTCTTTGCATCAGATGTAATCTCTCATCTGTGGGCCTGAAAAAAAAATCCAATTCGTTTTCTAATACATTGTAGAGGTCACCTCTTAGAAAGCCTTTCCCAGTATTTCCCCAAACTAGAAGAAACCATGCCTTCCTTTTGACCACATCTTCTCTCATGCTTACATTGTATTAACCATGTCATTTATTTTCTGTATTCTGATACTTTGATATCTGGGCCCTTGCTGACCATTGAGGGACTGTCCCTTTCAGGGTTAACTAGTTCCTAGAGATAGTAAACTTGCCTGTCGGTGAGCTTTTCAAATACAAACCAACCAATCCAGAGCCACACCCCAACCACCTCCTTCACTGGGCCACTATTCCCCTATCCTAATCATTCCAGGTCAGGTACCACACAATGAGGGATAATCCTTATGTCCTAGGACCTGAAGAAATTATTCAAACCAACCAATACTAAGTCTCTTTACTTTTCTCTGCTTGTTCTTTCCTGCAGAAACCACAATAAAGGCTCTTTCTCACAGTCTTTCCTCCTCCTCCTACCTTGTGACTGACCCCGGCCTTCTGTGTGTGGCTCCCGGTATAGTGTGACCCCTCATCTTGGAACTGTGAGTAATAAACTATCTTTTCAATGGCAACAGCCTATTGATATGTTGTTCCTACTACACTTCACATGTTTTTTATTAAAAACTTTATTTTAAAATAGGAAAACCATAGAATCGGTATTTATCTTGGTCCATGAATTCAAAGTTTCTGCTTTGGGGCTCATTAAAGTTTACTACATTCTCACTTGGATAATTATCCTCAAAACCATACCTTTTTTCCCTTTTGAAGTCTTAAGACCCAGAGTAATATTTGTTTACATTCTGTTCTCTGACCGTTTTCCTGTATGTTCTCTGGCATTTTGCTACTAAAAGAGTTATCTAGGAATCAGCACCCTCCTCATCTTCTGGGGGCTTATCATTAATAGAAATATAGAACACCAGGCTCTGAATCAAAATTAACATTTCAACAAGATGTCAGATGATTTATATACACATTAAATTTTGATTAGCACTGCAATAGGGTTGCAATTCCTTTACCCTATTCTTTTCAATGAAGATGACCTGAGGTATTAAAACTACATTGTACTTCAAAAGTTGAATGTTTTTCCTCTCTGTCTCTGCATACAATCATTGTTGGCTAGTTCTCTAACAGTATCTTCTTTTCTATTCGTTTTTTCCATAGTTTTTTTATTATTTATTTTTTCCAGCATCTTATGGGGGTACAAATGTTAAGGTTACATATATTTCCCTTGCCTCCCCTACCCCCTCGAGTCAGAGCTTTAAGCATGCCCATCCCCTAGTTGGTGCTCATCACATTCATTATTAAGTATATACCCATTCCCTCCCCCCTCCACCTGCCCGATACCGGATAGGTGTTATTCCTATATGTCCACTTATGTGTTGATCAGTTAATACGAATTTGCTGATGAGTACATGTGGTGCTTATTTTTCCATTCTTGGGATACTTCACTTAATAGAATGGGTTCCAGCTTTATCCAGGAATATCAAAGAGGTGCTATATCACCATTGTTTCTTATAGCTGAATAATACTCCATGGTATACATATACCACATTTTATTAATCCACTCATGTATTGATGGACACTTTGGTTTTTTCCATAGTTTTTATTTGATTTTGGACAATCAATCCTTAGACTAACCCTACATTCCCCTGAGTTTCAGAGATTTTCTTTAGAAAACCTACAAAATAATTTGTTTTTCTGCTCAAACATAAAATTATAAAGCTTTTTACTTTCTTTCCATGTTTTTTCTTCTACTTCTTGATGCTACAAGAGTCAGAATGTCCCAAATATAGACTTTGTCCATTTTATTATTTGTTCCTGGAACTGTCAAGTTGTAGAAAATTTATTTCATCTATATACAAGGCTATAATATAGCCATTGTAAGAGTATACCCCCTATTTTGTTTGTTCACTGATGAACTGTATTAGTTCTCCATAGACTAATTCATGATCTTGATCTCTATAAACAATCATGATTCAAATTCAAATAGATATAATATCTACTAGTCAAACTTAAGAGCATGGGAAGATATTATTTCTTAGATATTGTAGAAAAGTCACATAAGTACTCAGAGGTTAGCTGCTCCATATATTGACAGCTACAATCTTTCTATATCTTATAGAACATATTTAGGTGTGACTGGCTTGTTAAAAGTAGACATTAGGGAATCTCTCTTAAAGCTGGGTGTGAGTAAAAAGTGTACACTTTCTCCTTGATATTTTTAATTATTTGGGGGTATATTGAGGGATTAATGATGGTGATTAATATGCAGCTTCATTTGCATAGCAATATAAAGGAAAAATAAAAATCTCAGGACCCTCTAAAATTCATAATGCCAAATGGGAGAACTGAGCCTGAGAACTGAGTCACACAAGCACTGCCATCTTCTCCCCAATCAAGTACAGGTGTCCTCTTTTAAGATATGAAGGGGCTTAGAAAATGACTAAACAGGGTCTTTTTTTGGTCAACTGGGTATGGGAGGGAGAAAGGAAGCCTGGCTGGCAAGGTGGTCTTGTTATGCAGGTAAGCCTCACAATAACAGCCCTCAGGGAAATGTTTTTACTCAGAACTTTAAGGGTGTCCGACTCTCAGCTGAAACTGTCTCAGATCAAATAGGCAGAGCCTGGCTGCATTACCTGAGATTCTCTACAGAGACAAATTTCTCCCCCAGTCCCCCCATCTAGACATTTTTATAGCATTATTCCTGTTTGCCAGTAGCCATCCTAAAATATGAAAAAGAAATGTATTTTGGGTTTAACTATTTCTTATTTCCTTCAGCCCTAAAAACAAAACAAAACAAAACAACAACAAAAAAGCCCTTCAAGATACATCGCCTCTATACAATGAATGCATGTCAATTATAACCTTAAGATTGTACCATAAATAAACTCTTAAATGTGGATTGCAAGTTTATCTCTGCAGATACAAATCAAGGTAGAGAAAAGATCACTCTTCTACCAATGCGGAGAAGATTCGCAACATTGACTATTTCTTCTACCCCCTTTTGAATGTTCATCTTATCCTATGTAGATGTACTGAGCACCAAATAGAACTTCACAAGGGTACCATCTATTAACTCACGGCTCACCTCCAACGCCCCTCCCTTTATTCTGTGCACCCCCTTTTCCTTTAAATACAAGGTTCTCAACCTTTTCTACAGAAAGCCTAGTCCACAACAGATACTTTGTGGACTGTGATTTTCCTGGGCGCATCCTTAAAATCTTGGCTTAATAAACCTCAATTGAGTATGACTTTCTTGTTTTCAGTCACTTATTATTTAGGTTAACAGCAAGTTGTATGTTATTACTTATTATGTAAACAGCAAAGGATTCAGGGACATGGATGAAGATTATTCTGGAGATAGGATTAAGAGTTTGTCGAAGTTGAGCTTAGAGGTCAAAAGAATAACAAGAGGAGCAGAATGGCAGTCAGCCCATTACCTCCTGTCTGATAGTAACAACCCCAAACCCAAAATAGCACATAATATTTCACTTTTTATTTTGTACTCAGTTTAGGTTGAATTATATAGGATTTTTTGAATTACAAATTCAAGTTCCAAACAAGCTTGTCCTGGTACCCATAATGAATTCACTGTTACACTTTCTATAACTATAGACATCTTGTCGAAGGCATAAATACTACAGATATCTTACAATACGGAAAACTTTTTCTTTCTTAGGGGGATTTTCTACCAATTTCTATTTGTATGTCCCTCTACTTATTCAAACTTCCTAAAATTGGGAATAGGATGAAGATAATTTTTAGTACTGTGAGTCCAGGAATACCAAGTCTTATAGTTCAGCATGCACTCAGAGTTTATTTTCAGGACCTATGAAGAAAA
This sequence comes from Cheirogaleus major, assembly GCA_963574435.1. Classification (NCBI taxonomy): domain Eukaryota; kingdom Metazoa; phylum Chordata; class Mammalia; order Primates; family Cheirogaleidae; genus Cheirogaleus; species Cheirogaleus major. The sequence continues at coordinate 2,431 of CAUYPO010084633.1, read as the reverse complement.
TAATTAAACAAGGGAAAGCAACTAGCTATTATTAGGGGAAGTTTTTGCTCCTAATCCCCAATGTAGTAGTCAAAGGTATGAGGCTAACAACCTGGAAGAATTTTTGTACAGTTTGTCTAGACTCAAATGATTTATATTAAAAGCAAATGGAGGTCCAATTATCACAGTTATTACCACCTGTTCACAGTCTCAGCGTTAACTTTCTCATTTGAGGAAAGCCTATCCATGGAGTATCTGTCATTAAGAATCATAATATAGCTTAGGAAGGTAAAAATTAGCCTTCCAGGTGTGAGACTATTAAAAATGTTTTTAATGGGACCTGGACAAGGGCATAAAGCCAATGTATCTGTATAAGGCTACAACAGATTAAACAATAACAACAATAACAAAAATAACCCAAAAATCCCTAATCTAAAATCCCTTCTCTCTGAAGGACTTGCTGCTTTCCTACCAGTAATATCCTCAACCTCACTGCATTCTTCCTGCTTCATGAACAAAGATTGCTGAGATACCCGATTGCTGAATTGTCATGGAGTATAATTGACATAAAATAACTGCATGTGTTTAAAGTGTACAATTTATTTTTTGACATATTAATATGTAGACGTACATGAATCCAACATCACAATCAAGATACTGAATGTATCCATCAGAAGAAAAGCTTTCTGTTCCCCTTTTCCTACTCCTCGTGCTGGCTGGCTTCCCATGCCCAGGCAATCACTGATCTACTTCGTGTCACCACAGAGGTGTTTGTATTTTATAGACATTTTTGTCAGTAATCATAGAGTATGTACCTTTTTTTTTTTTTTTCGTCTGTCCTTCATTCAGCAACTTGCTTGGAGATTCATGCATGTTATCATGTATCAAAAGTTTGTTCCACTTAATTATTGAGTAACCATATAGCACAATATGTATGTCTGTTTACATATTGATAACCATTAGAGTTGTTTCTAATTTTTGAACATGTTTTCAGGTCCCTGGGTAAATACCTAGCATTGGAATGGCTGAGTCATATGGTAGGTTTATGAAAATATTTTTAAGAACTTGTTAACCTATTTTCTAAAAGTGTATATACCATTTTACATTCCCACGCCAGTGTATGCACATTCAAGTTATTTTGAATTCGCTCCAACACTTAATATAGTCAGTCTTTTTAATTTGAGACATTTTAAGTGTGTGTTGTGCTATCTCATTTGATTCTAATTTCTATTTCCCTAATGACTAATGATTCTGAGTTTTAATATTTTTATGTGTTAATTTACTGTCTGTGTATCTTCTTTGATGAAGTATCTGTCGGTTTCTCTTCTTATTGAGTGTGAGAGTTTTTATAAATTCTGGATACAAGTACTTAATCAAATGTGTGATTTTAAAATATTTTCTCATAGTTTGTAGCATGTCTTCTCATGCTTTTACTAGAGTCTTTTGAAGAGTCTAAGTTCCTCTCCTAATTTAACAATTTGTACTTTAATGAATCATGGTTTTGGTTTGCGATCTAAGAAATTTTTACATGATCCAAAGATAATAATATTTTCTATTATCTTCTTGGAAGTTTTGAAATTTTAAGTTTATGAACTTTTTAGTTATTTTTACATGTGGTACAAGGTATAGACCCTATTTATTCTTTTTACTTAATACTATATGGACAACTGATTTCCATCATGATTTGTTGAAAATGTTATTTTTCAACAAATGTTATTTTTTCTCCACCAAATTACCTATGTAAAAATCAGTTGAACACATGTGTATAGGCCCATTTCTTGACTCATATTAGATCCATTGATCAATCTGTTGCTGATATTTATACCAATACCATACTATCTTGAATATTATGGATCTATTTTAAGTCTTGAAGGTATAAGTCAGGAGTTGTAAGTCCTCTAAATTGTTTTTTGTAAGTTGCTTTTGCTATTCCAGATTCTTAGAATCAACTTGAAAATTTCTACAAAAGATAGTGGTTGGGATTTTGATTGGACTTGTTTTTAATCCATAAATAAATTTTCAAAAAATAAATATCACATAGAATATTGAATTTTCTGAGACATTGACATATACTCAGTTTCAGTTTATTTAGGTTTTTAATTTTTTTCAGCAATGGTTTGTAATTTTTAGTGAAGAGGACTTGCAGCCCTTTCATATAAATATCTCATATCTCATATTTTTAGTGCTATTGAAAGTTGTATTTTTAAAATTTAATTTCTGAGCATTAGCTGGTAGTATATAAAGTATAATTAATTTTTGAACATTGTTCTTAAATTCTTCAACCAGGCCAAATATGAATAATTATTTGAAGAGTGTCGGAAGCTGTCCTGGACACGGTAGAGTTGGGGTACGGCTGCTGCCCAGAACACTGGGGTCCTCGTGACGTAGCACTGGCCCTAGCTCATAGCTCTGACATCCTTACCCTTCCACTTAATTAGAGGGTGCTGGAGAC